>JAKSZP010017683.1:0-51425 GCA_022478985.1 Massospora cicadina | reverse complement strand
GGGGACCAGGAGGTTCAGGGGGTCCTTGTGAACCATCTCTACCTGATGGCCCTAGTGGGCCTTGTTGACCCACAGGGCCTGGAGGACCACGTTCACCAGGAGGTCCTGGGGTTACTGAAGGGGAACTAGGTGGTCCCAGCAGTCCAGGAGGACCAACAGGGCCGGGTCCACCTTCTCTGATAGTATCCACAATTTGGACAAGTTGTTGGAGTAGCCCATCAAGCTTAACAAAGCGCTCCTCATGTTGGACCCACAATTGTCCCAGTTGTCTCATAATCTCATCCTCAAGGGTGGTGATATAGTGGTGAATAGGGTTAGCAACATCACTAACCTGCTTAGATACTTCTTGGCTTATGTATCCCATAACTTCAGTATCAATTCTCATCAACTGGTTATGTAGATTGTTAATTTCTCTTCTATTATCAAGTATAACTTCCCAATTATCCCGTCCAAAGTTAGATGCCATCTCATAAAATGAGGATAACTAAAAGTGAAATTGTTGCGCCAGGGTCAACTGGCGTTGGATCTCGAGATGATGCAACCCCAAAATCTGGAGTACATGACAAATAGTGGGATGTACTGCCCAAGGTACTGCTCAGTTCTAGCTAACCCAACTTCAGTAGGTTGTAACACTGCTCTGTTGTATAAGCTCATCATATTATTGGCAACTTTAGATGCTCAGTCTTGATTAGGATGGGCACCAGGCTGGGTAGCCCCCCTTATCAAGCCTTTGACCATTTCTTCTACATTTGTGGCTTGAATCTGATAATTATTTTGGTCAGGCCCTCAATGGACAAGTCCATAGAAGCTTGAAATTGCAGATTATTTGTATTAGTGGAATGCATTTCTTGTCTGTTGGAGTGTACCCATTGGGTGATACTCATTGATTCCTCAGAAAAGGGGCTTTCTTCGCTAGACATATTCATTGTTGTGAAAGTATGTTTTCATCAGGTAGCCTCAGAAGCAAACCTAGCAGAGAGCTCCTGTCTTGGAACTTTGATAGAAATTATGCTAAGCAGGTGCTATGAAGGCTACTAAATTATTAGTTCTGTGGCGCTGCCAAGATTGACACAAGTGCAATGAAGTTATTAGTTCTTTTGCTATAATTGATTCCAATTGGAAATACAGAATCCTATATGAATAGACCAAAATTAAGCTACATGAGCCAAAAATAGAGGTACTTTATTTGTTAAAAATGAAGGGCATTTATATGAGAAGATTTAGTAGTTATTTGTGAGGATTTTCAGGATGCACCTGAGGTAAAATCTTTTCTATTAGATGACTGATATTGCTGATTATTATTACCATACTTGTGATGGCCAGATTTGATAAGATTCTTATTTGATGAGACCAACCTTCTTGTATGATATTTTACCTCATCAGATAGCTTAGCATCATCCTTCTGAGAAGGTTGATAACTCTGAAGGGTTGATCATCAGTTTATCCTAGGATTGGATATCTCTGATGTGGATTTTGCAATCTCATTAGACTGAGATATTAAATCTCATTCTTGAGTAATTCCTGTCATTGTAGTTGAATCCCTAACAGAATCACTTACTTAGCATTTCATAAACCCCTTAGTTGATTGGTGACTACCCCTAATTGACTCCTACAAGTCAATTAAGTTATCAATAATAAATTTGACTCCCTAATCACTTGTTTATTGTTGGGGATCATCCTTGACAAAACACTCATCAATCTGATGAATTGTAATCCAGTAAATCATTAAATATGCTGAAAATTTTCTCTGAGTGATAGTTATTATATATACAATTGATAACACCCACATTACACTAGCAATTTGAATCCCTTAGTGTACAAGCAGATAAAATCATAATTGATGAAGCTGGGTGATGTGGGCAAAAATCTCAACACTGGATAAATGTATTTTCCCAAGGTTGGCAATAACTTTGCACTGAGTTTCTTCTCAGTCTTCTGTTCTCTGAAATCTTTGAAAAATGATGGGTGGTTTCTCAAGCAGTTTTTTTTCTGACAATTTTTGCTAATTATTACACCAACATTTTTTGCTTCATCTTTAAAATTTTTGTCACTTGTGGGAAAATTGGATTATGCTCAGGAATTTTCATTAGATTGAGCATGATGGTTTTATACTATAAACTTTTTGGGTAGTTTACTGCAGAGGTTGGTTGTAAACTTAATAAAAGCACTAGTTGTATGGTGACAACTAGTAGGTTGAGTCTTCATGATAAGTAACAATGAATCCGCTCTGACAAACTGTAACTTGAGAAACACAACTAGGAACTTATATTATTTGTAAACTTCAATTTAGAAGTAAATAAAGTATCTATATTATATTGAACTCTGTTTTTATTAGAAAATGCTAGGGGTTCTTATAGGTAGAAGGTGAACAACTTTTCAGATAATTCTCTGAGAATCAACTGATTGGTCTCCCAATACTTCTGACCCTTAGGATTAACTTCCAATGATAGCAAATACCTTCATCTTAGTTAATACTCAGCAGTGTAGCCTTTCACAAATTGGCAGCTATCCCATTGTGTTAGAAACTGTACACAGATAGTCTGGGGGCCATGTTACCTGTTTATGCTACTAACTACTACCAAAACAAGCATTAAAAATGCTATAATAATTCAGTACCTCAGCTTGAATGATCCACTCTGGCAATTTGACTGTCAGTAATCAAGACCTTATCAAAATTATTATTTAACATTATCAGGGATGATCCCCAATGAAACATTATCAGAACCATCCATCAGATTATATCTGTTGGTTAATTACAACTAAAAGTTTAGTTAGCAACTATTGCTGAACAATAGGTTGCTTAACAACCTATGAAATGCTAATCAGCAAATTAGATGGATAATGTGGTCACCTAAATTTTCAACATATCTCTTTCTGGGCTTCATTTTAATCTGCTAATGTTCTTGTGGAAATTTTGATATATTCTCAATTTTAGGTAGATAGGCTGATCAGAATTAATAAAAATAATTGGGGGTTAGGGTACCCACCAGTTTAGGGTGAGGGTGAATTCTGTTTGGGGAGAGCAGCAGCCACCTAGCATTAATCCAGGGTATGTCCTAAGTTTGATATTTTCACTAGCTGTAATATTTGGGGCCCTTCTCTTTCCTTGATCAAAAGTAATGGATTGCCCTGTCTAATCTAATAGCTATGGCAGGGACCCTTACAAATTAGATATCAAGATAAAAATAAAAAGGAAGATATGGTAGTTGCCTAGCAGGATGAAACCTGTTATCACTCTAAGCAGGTTTGGTTTATAACAGATTTGAAACATATACTGTTTAAGATGAACCATGTCCCCTTCTCACCTCTTAATTTATTTTAAAAAAAGATTACATTAAATTTAAATTTTAAATTTTATTTGAGGTGGGCTGACCTGGGGACAATACTGCACCAATTAAAAGGAAATTGAATGAATGGGAAAGGAGGATAAAACCTGGAAAACCTCCACGCACAGCATATGATAGGCCAGGAACTCCATCAACCACCTTGCTATTTGCTATCTTGTTTTGGGGCATTGGTGTGCAATGTCAACACAGTTATAATTGTCCCCTACCCAAAATTCATTGACTGGGATCGAACTTGGGGAGGCAGTGGTAGAGGGTCCATATTCTACCACTGGGGTATCCTACCCTATTAAATTTTAATTTTAAAAAATGGTTTTGCTATGCAATTTATGGTCATTTGGTTGATTTGATAGGTTCAATGGCTTTAGCTGAGTGGTTGGTGATATCTATAATATAAATCTAAAATAATCAATAAGAATAATATGATAAATTATAAATACCGTAGTAAAGAATGGGTATGTGAATGCTAATATATATATAAAACTTAATTTATCAAATTTAAATAGTAAATATTAAATAAACTCAAGCAGCGCTGGGTAATACAGCTAGTAAGATTATATATTATAATTTCAGTTTATAAAAATTAATTAAAAATAGCATGCCTATCCATGGTATCGGTGACAACATTATTCTGGATTTGAATAATGAAGTCAAAGCAAATTACCAAAGGCTTATAGCTAACTCTCGAAAACCTTTTGGATGGTAAAATATGAAATTTTACCAATAAACATTTGAGAGGTT
Source organism: Massospora cicadina (assembly GCA_022478985.1). Classification (NCBI taxonomy): domain Eukaryota; kingdom Fungi; phylum Entomophthoromycota; class Entomophthoromycetes; order Entomophthorales; family Entomophthoraceae; genus Massospora; species Massospora cicadina. The sequence goes on along the minus strand of JAKSZP010017683.1, from coordinate 47,340 downwards.
TTCTGAAAAATAACGCAACTACCATTTAAAATTAACCCGAGGACTAGTATGCTTTCTAGAAAATATAATTGTGGGAATTATATGCCTTTATTACTTCGATTTTAACATTTTGCATTTCGATTTCAACATTTTGCATTTCAATTTCAATTTCAACATTTAGCATTTCGATTTCAACATTTTATAATTCAAATTCAACATTTCATATTTCAATTTCGATATTATACTTCAATTTCACTATTTTGTGTTTCAATTTCAATATTACACTTCAATTTCAATATTTTACACTTCAACTTCAATATTTTATATTTAGAATTTAATATTTTATAATTCAATTTCAATATTTTTAGTTTTAGTGATTGCATCATATCTAGTTCTAACTACAGACTCATTGATTTACTCACATCAGTGTTTTCTTTTGGTAGATTATAATATAATATAAAGGATATACAAATATTTTTAAATATAAAAAAGAGTGGGAATTATTATATTTGCACTATTTCAGCAGTAATAATAAAACAAAAATATTACTAAAAATTTTGTTAAGTTTGAAATATAAAAAATTGAAGTTAAAGTATAAAATGTTTAAACTGATTTGTAAAATATTGAAATTGAAATGCAAAATGTTGAAATTGATTTGCAAAATGTTAAAATTAAAATGCAAAATGTTAGGGAGGATACCCCAGTGGTAGAATAGGGACCTCTACCACTGCCTCCTCAAGTTTGATTTCAGTACAGGAACTTTGGGTAGGGGACAATTATGACTGTGTTGGCATTGTGCACCAATGCCCTGAACTGAGATAGCAAATAGCAAAGGCAGTCCATGGAGTTCCTGGCCTATCATATGCCGCACATGGAGGTTTTTCATATTTTATCCTCCTTTTCCATTCATTCAATTTCCCCTCAATTGGTGCAGTATCATCCCCAGATCAGCCCACCTCAAATAAAATTGAATAAAATAAAATGCAAAATGTTGAAATTGAAGTAAAAAAGGTATATAAAATATTGAATTTCAAATACATAATATTAAAATTGAAGTGTAAAATGTTGAAATTGAAGTGTAATATTGAAATTGAAACACAAAATGGTGAAATTGAAGTATATTATTGAAATTGAAATATAAAATGGTAAAATTATAGTATAAAATGTTGGAATTGATTTGTAAAATATTGAAATCAAAATGTGCTAAATGTTAAAATTGAAATGCAAAATGTTGAAATCAAAGTAAAAAAGGTATATATAGAAATTTATTTAATGTATTGCTGCTCCAATATAAATATATCTTCTATCTACTTAAAACACATTTACTGACATACTGACATATGACTGACCAAAATCTGAAATCTTCAGTCTGATAGGATCAATCTATTTGGATAAGTGTGTGAGAATTGGTGAACATTATCTAATAACTTACCAAATTGCTCACCCAAGACTAAACAAAAATCAGTATTAGAGTTTAAGTAAATTAAGTAAAGTTAGGATAATCAGCTCACCAGCCACTAAAGGAACAGCAAAGCTGTTAGTCTGAGTGGTACGAGAGTAGTGCTAGCTCAGCCTATAGATTACAATGTGAGCTTATCATCTGATAAACTAAATATCATAGCTAAGCATGGGTATCTGGATGTTAGGTTTATATATTTTAAAAACCTGTCTAATTTGGTTTACCTAATTAATAAAATACTTTTGGCAAGTTAAGTAGAAGTTAATTTGGTAGTTTGGAAGACATGTCACATACTCATTTTATTCAAGGCAAGGGGACCAGGGGACCCTCTTGTTGACAAAAAATAAAAAGCAGGATAAAAAAGGAGCAAAATTGCTAATAAAACCTGATTTAACCTCTAGTATGCTAGACCAGGTTCCCCTAGCTTAGCATAACTGAGGGGGAAGGGGGGCAAATTGGGTGTTTGAGGGAATGTGCCAGGGCAGACAAGAATGGAGTAGGCATATCACCTGAATGTGGCTAAAGGTTGAAGAGAGTAATATTAGTTTTATCAATAATATCTGCTGTGTTCATTGCATCAATATAATTGGATAGGGTATTCTCTACCCACAGGAGTAAACTTGGCAGATGGACAAAATCAGTTTTTTTCTCTGAAGATTTACCACTGTTAAAGCCACATACTTGAGTAGCTTGCATGGTTAATTTATTTGCCTTGTGACCCAACACAATTATTTTCTATTTTATAGTGAAAGAAAATTTTTCAGAAAATTTTGGCCCAAGGAAACCATTTTTTAAGGGGGCTAAAATAGATTTGATATTGCTTTGCAACAGGGTGTTGTTAGGGGCAGCTGCAACTTCAGTTGCCATTTTGAATAGGGGTTTATACTGTGACAGCCCCTTTTAGGGCTAAATCAATGATGAGGAGGTAATTCAGAGGAATGATTTATAAAATCCTCCCATTTGAACACAGGATCAGTCCCATGTGGACAATCATCCTTGTCAACCTAATTGAGGACATCAAATGGATTTAAATCAGGCCTGATTGGCTCAGCATCAGAAGTTGATTGGGTGGGAGGGGTGGTAAGGTTGAAAATTTTAGTAAATTTGGTGTCCAGCGCTGATTGAGCCAAAACATTTGGTTTCAGCTTATAGGATGTTGACTTTTGATTGGTTGATTTTAAATCAGCCACACCCACTGACTTTGAGGGAGGAGGAGGGAAAATCACTCCCCATGCAAAATTTCAGCTGAAGCAGCTGAAAGCTGGCAGCAGCTGAGGAGGCAAGGGCTGAGCCCCCAATCTCTGCCTTGGCAGAGCACTTTCATTTTGAGTGATCCAACCTGAAACAGGAAGGGCAAACCACCCACACATCTTTGATGCAGGCCCAAAATTGGTGATTGTGGGCAGAAATAATAAATGAATGTGGTAGAATCAACTGAGTGATTCTGCAATCAGCCACCCAAATCATGGTAAATGCACAAGGGCCAGCAAGGTGTTTGGCCCCATTAGGGACCACAAACTGCAGAACAGGGTCTGAGCTATAAACAACCAACCCTTTCACCAATTTGTGGTGGAGAACTGCAGGGGGGAGATGGGTGGGCAACCCTGCAAATTGCACCACAAGAGTGGTGTCTGCGGGTAACCAGGTTTGAGTGGTGGAGAGAGGAGTATTTGCAAAATTTAATTGAATAGTTGCCACTGTCACAGCATCAGCTTCACATGTGAAGCCAAGATCAAAATACCCTTGTAGAGGCAAAATTGATGAAGCCTGCGGGCTTCATCACTGACAGCATATCCTCAATAATTTTCTTAACAGAATAAGGAAACAAAGTGCCATATTCGACATAAAGGCTGAAGCATATGTTGCTCCAAGGGAGCACCAGGGGATTTGTGGCACCACCTGAGAATATGCAAGATGATTGATGAGGTCCTTTGGTGGGACAAATCACCCCACTGAACTGGGAGAGCTGGACCCTCCCTGTAACCACTTGGGCACTGAGTAAAAGATGCTTGATGGTGCTGCCCACTTTCCCAGGAGAGAATAGCAGCTGGTGCCAAAGCAGGCTATGAGATCCACCAACGGATGCCACAAATATTTTTTAAAATATATAAAACTTACCTTTAAAATAAAAAATAAAAGTAATAATAAATACTTTTTTTAAAGTTTTTTTTTTTTTTACTAATATTTGTGTGGGGTAAGCCAGAAAAAGCCCTCCTATTTGATACTAGTATTTCATATTCAAACTAGTTTAAATATTGGGGCTATGGAAATTTAGAGCTATAGTATCAAAAAGCTTAGTCATCCAAATTAGGAAAGATTAGGCTTTGGCCTATCAAAACAAGAGAAAATATTCTGGGGCAGAATAAACCTATGTGGTAATAATTTGATAAATTGTACCCAATCACCAGTGGGTAAAATCTTCTCACCTTGGGGGAGAATATACCCATGTGGTAATGATTTGCTAAATTGTACCCAATCACTGGTGGGTAAGATCTTCTCACCTTGGGAAAAACTATGTGATGGATGCCCCAAATTTGGCCAAGGAGTCAGAGCAATCCACTTATTAGTTTTTACCTTAATGAGCTAATTTTGATTATAAAATATATTTTCCCGATGGGTAGGGTTCCACCGAGAATCTGCCAGGGTCTTTTGGCTGACAGTACTCATATCCTCACTAACTACAGTATTGTTAGAAGATTGGGCATATAACTGGCCAATCATAGTAGTGGATTTGGGGGTATTTTTACCTCTAACATTCTTTTTTGAAAGTTGAGAAGGAGAATGTCTGACACAGGCAACTCTGATGTTGGCTGCTGGCAACTTGACATTCAAAATAAATTTAAATTTTTATTCAAAAATTTCAACTGAATTGACCAATTTAAAATTTGAAAATTCAAAAGTGAGTAGCATTAGAGAGAAAAGTCCATCACATACTCAATGATTTTAAGTATAAAGAGATGTTTTGGGTAGCAGTTTTGTGTTATTTGCTTGACTCGATAGGTTTTTTTTGTTTGGCCAAGTGATTGATGGCTTTTGTTCGAATCGATAGGACACAGTTTAGTTTTGAGGGGTGATTAGTTATTAGTTGATTTGATAAGTTCAGTAGGTTTACCTGAGTGGTTTGTGATTTTTGGTTGATTTGATTGAGCAATTAGATTTGGCTGAGTGGTTTTGTTTATCTATAATATAAAATCTAAATTTTTTAATTGAAATATGAAATTTTATAGACACTGTAGCGAAGCACGGGTAAGTCAGCTAGTATAATATAATATAAAATCTAAACTAATCATTTCGAGTCACCTTAATCTCTAGACACCGTAACAAAGCACAGGTATTGAATGCTAGTATCATATAAAACTATATAAAGAACTAGTTTAAAGTAGGCCAACTCTAGAATTTACATTTAGACCAATGTAGAGTTAAATTATGCTTAGCAAAAATTCTACCGGCCTCAAACTAACAAAAACTCATTGGCCATATTGGTATCGGGTAAAAAAGGTCATAAATTGATATTCAGTTTGGTTGGCCATATACGACAAAAGTGAAAAAGATTTGATTACCGAGATAAAGGGTAAGGTTTAAAGTTAACGTCAAGATATACGCTTGCATCTAAATGTATAAAAACTTAAAGATTTAGCTAGTATAATGATTCATACTATACTTCTTTTAAAATACAATATACACAGTTAAGCGGCGTCATCTTAGATTGCTATTTAAATAAGTTGATTCTCAAACCAAGTAAAGAGGTTATAAAGGTATAACTTTACCAATAGAGGGAACCAAAACTACTGAGGTAAACAGAAGATTAGTACCTTATTCAAAACAAGACATCCTAAAAACTCAACAACTTTGTTATAACTTAAATGATCCTATAAGCTTTAGTTGAGGTATATAATGTCCGTATAAACCTTTCCTGATGGTATAGTTTTTTTTAAAAAGTTGGGACCATGTTGGATAGGTTTATACCATTTAAGGTAAATAGTTTTCGGGGTCTACGCTATTAAGTATGGGGTGGGCATGCGTATGTCAAAGACCTCACTGAAAACTTTACCTGGATATTTCAGCTGTTACCTTCAGCCTGGCTTGTAAAAATAGGCATGGTGGATACTTGTAACGCATTCGTTTAAAAGCTGTCTGTAGATAACTTAAAATATAAAATAAAATAATAAGGGGAGTGATTTTAATTAAAGAGGTATGGATAATTTACCCCATAATCATTGACTAGGACCTTTAGATGTTAAATTTTATAGATTTTGGTCGGCACCACATGGATAAAATGTAGTTTCATTATCCATTCGGTTGGCATGGTGGGATCACACCGATAACATGAATTTTCTAAACCCGGTGATACGATGATAGAAGGTAAAGGTCGATTAAATCGGATTGGGGATTTAGATATGCGCCAAACCTCATGGGGTAGAGATGACGTCATAGGTGAACTCGCATAACCCGCACGCATCGGTAAGCCTACAAAAGCTTTGGCTTTAAATCGGCTGACGATATTTGCAACCCGGTAAATGTCAGCCGAACGGACACCTCTGATCGCAGGATCCGGACGTCATGGCCGGAACAACCCGTTCTCCGTGGACGCGAATAAGCTGGGGGAGCTAATCGATCCCAAGTCTCCAAAGAAGCTTCAAGAGCTCGGCGGAGTCGAGGGGGTTTTGAAGGCCCTGAAAGTCGACGCTAAGGCGGGGTTATCCCGGGACGAGGTGGCTCCCCACTCTTCCGGACACCAACCCATCCCTTCCCGGGCGGAAATCTTTTGGCATTAACGTCATGCCCGAGACCCAGCAGCGCACCCTGCTTTCTCTGATCTGGGAGGCGTACCAGGACCGCACCCTGATTCTGCTCAGCATCGCTGCCCTCGTCTCGCTTGCCGTCGGCCTATACGAGGATTCCCAGAAGGTTAATGGGGATGAACCCCGGGTCGGGTGGGTGGAAGGGTTCGCCATCATCGTCGCGGTACTGGTGGTGGTGCTCACCAACGCCATCAACGATTACCAGAAGGAGTCGCAGTTCCGGAAGCTCAACGCCAAGAAGGAGGACCGGCTGGTGAAGCTGATCCGCGACGGCCGCGAGGTGGAGGTCTCGGTGTTCGAGGTTTACGTCGGCGATATAATGTGCCTCGAACCGGGGGACATCGTCCCGGTTGACGGCCTTTACATCTCCGGCCACCATCTCGTGTGCGACGAGTCAAGCGCTACCGGCGAATCCGACGCCATCAAGAAGGGCCCAAGCGACATGCACCTCGATCCCTTTATCCTGAGTGGGGCGAAGGTTCTGGAGGGGGTGGCTAGATGGTGGTGATTGCTGTCGGTAACCCCTGGCTCGGTTTTGTTTTTTACCATCCTTTATTTAGGGGTCAACTCCTACCACGGGAAAACTATGATGGTAAGCGAACTCCTATCCATCTGTACGCTTGGGGTTCCTTGGGCTTTTTTAACGCGCGGGTGGTAAATTTTCTATAGGCCATGCGGGAGGATCAGGATGAGGAGACCCCGCTCCAGGCCAAACTCGATGCCCTCGCGGAGTCGATTGCCAAGCTCGGGATTGCGGCCAGCCTTTTGATGCTTCTGTAAGGGCGTAGGTCTTTCGGCGGCTGACTGCGTAGAACCTTAACCCTGAAGTATTGGGTCTCGGTGGCCTTGGCTGCGGGGAGATGCCGAAGCTTGCCGATAACTTCGCGGCCATGATCAAGATAGTCATCCAGGCCATCACGATCGTGGTGGTTGCGGTGCCGGAGGGGCTCCCCATGGCCGTAACGCTCGCGTTGGCGTACGCCACGACGCAGATGATCAAAGACAACAACCTCGTGCGCGTGCTTGCGGCGTGCGAGACTATGGGGAATGCGACGGTGATCTGCTCGGATAAGACGGGGACGCTTACCCAGAACCGGATGACGGTGGTGCAGGGGGTTCTCGTTGAAAAGTCGCTCGAAGGGTGCCAGGGCCCCTCCGAGTTTAAGCTGAAGCTCCCCGAGACTTCGGTGCGGACGCTGCTCGAGGCCATCGCGTGCAACTCCTCCGCCTTTGAGGGCAAGGACGAGAACGGGCAGCGGGCCTTCATCGGTTCCAAAACGGAGGTGGCGCTGTTGACGTTCCTTAAGCAGATGGGGGACGACTACGAATCCATCCGCAACCACCGCAAGCCGGAGCGCGTGTACCCGTTCGCATCCAAGCTCAAATCCATGACGACGGTGGTCGCCACCCCCGGTTCCCCCTCCGAGTTCCGGATCTACACGAAGGGCGCGTCTGAGATCGTGCTCGGGGCCTGCACCCACTACTTGGATGGCGATGGCCATACTCGGCCCCTAGACGGCAAGGCGCGCGATACCTTTGACCGTACCATCACCCGGTTCGCCTCCGAGGCGCTGCGGACGATCGCGCTTGCCTACCGAGACATCTCGAAGGGGGACCTCGACAAGCTGAGCGAGGATGAGCCGCCCCTCCACGATCTGACCATCATCGGGGTGGTGGGGATCGAGGATCCGCTGCGCGATGGCGTCGAAGAGTCGGTCCACAAGTGCCGCAAGGCAGGGGTGTACGTCAAGATGATCACGGGCGACAATGTCGAAACGGCTCGGGCCATCGCCAAAAAGGCCGGCATCTACAGCAAGGGCGGGGTGGTGATCTCGGGGCCCGACTTTCGCAAGCTCAGCCCCGAGGAGCAGACCCAACTGGTGCCGCGCATGCAGGTTCTGGCGCGGTCGTCGCCGACCGACAAGCAGATTGTGGTGCGCACGCTCCAGAAGCTTGGCGAGGTGGTGGCCATGACGGGCGATGGCACCAACGATGGCCCCGCTCTGAAGCTCGCGGACGTCGGCTTCAGTATGGGGATCACCGGCACCGAGGTAGCGAAGGAGGCGTCGGCGATCATCCTCATGGATGACAACTTCAACTCCATCATCAAAGCGATGAAGTGGGGGCGCGCCGTCAACCAGAGCGTCCGGAAGTTCCTGCAGTTCCAGCTGACGGTCAACATCACCGCCGTCGTCTTGGCCTTCGTCTCGGCCGTGTCGAACACGGACAACGAGTCCATCCTCACGTCGGTGCAGCTCCTCTGGGTCAACCTCATCATGGATACCCTCGCCGCCCTGGCCCTCGCCACCGAGCCCCCCAACGATGAGCTTCTCGACCAGTATCCCACCGACCGCAAGGCCCCGCTCATCACCAAGAAGATGTGGAAGCACATAATCGCTCAGGCCCTGTTCCAGGTGGCCATCAACCTCCTATTTCTCTACGGCGGGGGCCGCCTTCTCCAGCTCGACGTCTCGATCCCCCACGACCGGGCGGTGCTTCGGACCTGCGTCTTCAACGCCTTCGTGTTCCTGCAGGTCTTCAACGAGATCAACTGCCGCCGCATCCACGACGAGGTCAACGTGCTGCAGAACCTCGCTTCCAACCCCATCTTTGTGGCGGTGCAGCTCGCCGTCGTTATGGGCCAGGTGCTGCTGGTGCTCTTCGGCGGGGCTGCGTTCTCGACGGTGCCGCTGTCGCCGTACCAGTGGTTCGTCTCCGTCCTGATTGGGTCGCTGTCGCTGCCGGTGGGCCTCGTGCTGCGCCTCCTCCCCGACGTCGGGTCGGACCAGGACCAGCTCCGCTCCCCGCTCGTGACGCGCGAGGGGATGATGTGGGAGTCGACCCTCACCGACATCCAGCGCAAGAACAGGGTCTTCTCCGCCCTCCGCCGCTCCCGCAAATCGCTTTCCCTCTCCCGCTCCTCCTCCCTCCATACGCCGGCTTCCTCCACCCGCTGAGCCGCGGGGTTGGACGTCGGACCGATGTTTGGTGTAGGAGGTTGGGGACCAGTAAATTTCGCCGTAGTTTAAGTTCGGTTTTATATCGGTGCCAATCTGGCGCTTCTCTCACGTTGTAGGCTAACTGGGGTTGCGGCTGCAGTTTGCCCGCAAAGCCTCTTACATCTAGTGATCCTTGTGTCCCATCGAGTTCACTTCGTCTAGTGATCCTTGTGTCCCGTCGAGTTCTTAACTGCTCTCCGAAGGGCTTAGTGTATCCAGTTCGCCATCGATCTTCGGATGGGCCTTGATCTGCTGAAACTAAGTTCTAAGTTGATCTGAGGCATCCCATTTGGCTAGGCATCCGTTCTAAATCCATATAAACTCCCAACCGCCTCGTCGGTATAAGTGTTGCGTGATATCAGGGTTTGACGGTGAAACTTAAAAGCTTACTAATGCAACTCGAGCTTAGCCCCTCCCCTTGGAAAATTGGGATTATAACGGGGATCCCCTAGTTTAACCCCCAAAGTCGGGTTCACCTCATCAGATGCACCCCTTCGATACCTTTGCTAAGGGGTTGGTGCGCAATCGGGTGCCGCCGTAGCTAATAGAGTTAGGTTGCCTATTTAAGTCAGGTCCAGAATTTTGACCCCCTGGAGACTACCTTTAGCCATTTTATAGGGGGTAAGAATGTAGTTAAACGAGTCACACTGGTCAAGTCTATTAGCCCTTTGGTTATTTATAATGTGGATACCAACATCTTTAATCATTGACTAGTGGAGTTGCCCGGCATTGGATTTATTTCTTTCCAGACAATTTTAACCAATTAATTTAGGTTTTATATTATAGATTAGAACTTACCCTGATATTATTATTAGTAAGCACTGACAATTACAATGATTTACGCTGAAATTAAATTAATAAAAATACTAAAAGTATTACCAAGTAAGAAAAAAAACACCTTAAAAGATATTTGTAACTATTTCAGATGGCTACAGATCATCATAGTAGAAACAAACGTCTAGTGAAAATAAGTATAACCATCAAAGCTCAGCTTGAAAAGATACCGATTAAATCAAATCTCAGATGATCCTACTGGAAATTAAACTTGTAATAATTTTAATGAATTAATAGCTACAGGCAGTAAAAAATAAATTAAACCACTAAAAAATTTTGCCAAAAAATGATCTCAATAGCACTTCAAATCTAAGAATGTTGTGCTGGGATCAAATATCTGATACGGCTATAAACTAGAATCAATCCTTGTTGTTAAACCAAGAACAAATATTTAATGAACATTTTTTTCAAAATAAAGACAATTAAAGTTTATACTTAACATTGAAATTATAATTCTGTAATTCAAGTGAGGATTAAAATAAATATTTAGTGAATATTTTTTACAAAATAACCAAAGCTAATAAAGTGCTTACCTTTGTGCTGAAATTATAATTTATGCAGTTTTCTGCAGTTTAAGTGGGGGTATAATCACTAAGATAATTAGTACTATAAAACTTTATATCTAATATGATACCTAGGTCTATATCTAATGTTGGATATAACTTAAAACCACATCTATTTATGCACTAATGTTGATAAAAGCACCAAATTGATAATTCACAGTATTAACACTCTCTAAGCTTATCAGTGGAGCTAAAGAAAATAATTTAATTAGTTAAAATTTATGGGTAAGTTTTTATAACTATAGCTATTGAAGCAACCAAATATTAAACTCTCAGCCATAGCAATATAGCAAATGCCATCAAAAACATGTAGGATATTCACTTGGTATGTAAAACTTTTTATTTTACTCTGAATTTTCAAAAATCCTTTCTTAGTGCTCACCTACACCATATATAAAATCTACATATCAAATTTTAAGTTTCTAGTTTAGTAATTTTTGAAGATTTTGTGGAGTCAGTCCATAGTATTTCTCTTTTATACATATAGATAAGATAGATTTAAGTCATTCTTACTTTCTGCCTGAGCCCACATATTGCTAAATTTTGAAGCCAAGGAACCCCCTGACTCCCCTTCCCCCCTCTTCTTTGGTCAACTAATGGTTTGACGTTAACAGCCTGGTTAGTTGGTTTAAGTTAAGTTTTAGGTCATTTTGCTCATTTGAGCATTTTGGCCCATTTTGTTTTTTATTCTCTTTTCAGTGTTATCAGTCCCCTGACCAGCTTACCTTGAATAAACAGCTATATATATTCAAATTAAATTATAAAAAGTGATTAAGTGATTGCGCTAGGATTTGAACAACCAACCTTTATAAAATCTAAGTTTGGAGCCAAAAGCTGAGCTGATTATGCTAGAGGAGGTATCTGTAAAATCAACTGGGTTTTTGATTCAAGTTTCGATTTAGATTAACCTCTAAAGAGCCAAATGACCACTAACCGCTTTACAAAACCATTTAGAATATCAAATTAACTGATATCAAACTGCTCAAACATAACAATATAGTGAATACCATCATGAACATATAGGGTTTTCAATACTTGTATATAAAACTTTTTTTACTGTGAAAATAATAATTTTTAAAAATTCATTAACCTTTGCGGGCATGCACACAACAACTCACCAAAGTTTTATCACAATTAGATGAATGGTATAGGAACATATATAGGACAAACAAAGATTCATACATTTTTTATAGTACTGGTGGTTTTACCCAGCGTTGCTTGGGTTTTATTATCATCTGATTTTACTGATTAATTTAAATTTTATATGATAGCTAGCAGAACCCAGCTGACTTTTTCCTGCATTTGTATATTTATTTATATAAAAATGGATGGTCCATATGTAATCTAGAATCTATAATGCAATGTGTAAAAATGTGAAAAAATGAAAGATGACTCATACTGATTAAATTTTATTATTTTTATTAGTATAAATAAATAATGAACTATATAACTATTAAATGACTAATTCATGTAAATGAACAATAGTTTTTTCTATTTCATTTGCTATATAATTGAACCAACATAAAATAATTGAAACTAATACTAACATCTAGCATAATGAAAGTGGATAAACAATATTCTGGTTTTCTTATTTGGTGTATAGATGTACAGAGTTTCTGGATTTCCTACTCTGGAGAAAGCATCATATAATTGACCATGCAAAAAACATGAATTTTCTAAATTTAATCTGGCAATGTGCAGCAACTGCCCTTGCACTTTAATAATTGTCATCACAAAAGCAAGATGTATAGAAAAGTGTAGTCATTTGAATATGAAGGGCAAATCAGTGGAAATTATTGGAATGCACTGAATCAGCACAACTTCTTCTTTACATTTGCCATTAATTATTGTTGCTTCAATTACATTAAGCATCAGTTTTTCATGGAAAGTCTGGTTTTGTTGCACAACTTGGGTGGGTTCATATTCTGAAGAAGCAGCATTGGTGAGCCAACTTTCAAGATTAATATGTGAAGTGGCATTCCAGGAGGCTCCAATAAATTAAGAAATTTGACTGGATAATTAACAACTTAATCCTCTTCTGTAACTGTGTCAATGGATTTGTATTCCATAACTGCATCAGAAATTTTAATTTAAATATTAATATTGTTTTAATTGATGTCATCATTTTTATTGCTAAGATAGCTTGCTTGCAAAACCAATTGTGATTTCTGAAGTTGTTGGCAATGTTCAGGAAAACCTTCTTTTCAAGATATTTAATTGATGAAAGAAGTTGACAGAAGTTCAGTGGGAACAATATCTTTTGTGTTACAGGATCAACCAAAAGTTTGCCATCGCCCATATCCAATAGTTGCTTTGCAAATGTTTGTGCAGAAACATGTCCAAGTAAATGCACATATATATTAGTCAACAGTGTAATTCTCTTCACATGTCTCCAGAGAGCCAAATTCTTTGGGTATGCATTCAGCTCATCTGCTGGTGTTGATCTTGGAATGATGGACAAAGTTTGACAGAAATCACCAGCAAGCAGTATCAGAGCTCCTCCCATTAGATGTTGATCACTTCAAAAAACTTGCAGAGTACAATCAAGTGCCTCAAGTTCTTTCTTATGGGCCATGGTACATTCATCCCAAATAATGAGTTAGCATGTTTTCAATACAGTTGCCATTTCAGATGTTTTTTAATGTTGTAAAGAGGATATGTAGCTAAATTTAAATTCAATGGTAGCTTGAGAGCTGAATGTGCCATGCATCCCCCATCAAGTAGCATTGCTGCAATCCCCAATGATGCCATAGCTAGAGTAATCTCATGCTTCATTCAAATTTTGGTGAGTATGAAACTGAGATGAAATGTTTCTCCTGTGCCTCCTGGTGCATCAAGAAAAAGAAGTCCACCATTTGCACCTCATACATTCTCCATAACTGTGTTGTACACAAGTCATTGATTGCTTGTTAAGAGCCTTTTCTGAGCCTAAACATAAACTTGTAGCGCATTGACGTTGTATTGTTTTTCTCACAATACATCTCTGTCAACAACATCATTTCTGTCACATTCTGGTAAAGTTAGCCCAAGATGATTAAAATTTTGTTGTTAATTGACATGTATATATTCACAAGTAATATCAGTGCTTCATTGAAAATGGCTTCCAAATACTGTAAATGCAGGCTGGAATTGTCTGAATGCTTAGAGAAGTATATCTTCACTCATGCTCTCTTTGTCTTTTCCCATAGATCTTTCAGATCAGAAGGCGCATAGATTTTCAAAATTATGGTGAACAGGGTTTGTACATGGTGAGCATGACATGCTTCAAATGCTTCTGCCAATGTGTTGTCCCAATGGTGATCATTTTCTAGCAAACCAAGTTTAAAACATGCTTCTCTGTATGTCTGACACACTTGAGCATTGATGTTTTGATTGCTTAAAAAATTTTTAGTTCTTTGATCACGTGAAGCAGCATTTGAAAATAGTAGCATTCATAATTATTCAGATGAACAGTATATACTCATCCCAATGAACCAGTAGAAAATATGCCAGGTATCAAAGAATGGCTGGCACCTCATCTTCTTCTGCAAAATTTCTTTGTTGATTAATTTCAAGTGTAATAGTGCAGAACTTCATGATGCAGAAACTTTTTTGCAAAATTTGTCAGTTTCACACAATTGGAAAAAAGAAGTCACGTTGTGTTTGATGGATCTTCAGCTCTCTGGGGTGCATTCCTTCAGTGAAGTAGACTCATTGACCGTTTTCCAAGTAAACACTGAGACGCATGACAGCAGGAAAGCGTTCATGCATTTTAAAAATCAAGAATTTGCTATACAGCTTCATTAATGCCAATATAATGTCTCATTTGAAACTGTTCAGCTTCATTGATGGGTGCATTGGGATTTGTAAATTCAAAAACTGCCATATCACTGCCTTTATTAATGTATTTGTATATGTATTTGATTGATTTAACTGAATTGAAAGACTTTATATTGATATGCGCATTGAATGATTTTGAAAGCATAGAAGAGTAGACCACAATCCATTGGTTATCAATTGCAAAATCAACGCTATTGATTTTAATAGTTGTTGTGTGTCCTTCATCATCTGGTCTTTGTCATCTGTATAGCAGATAACCATTGCCACCAGTTTGTATTTCTGGTAACAGCTGATGTGGATACTTTTTGGTGTATTTTCCATTCTTCAAGCATGGCAAATGTGAGTTGTGTAGCCCACATGGTCTGTGAATCATATTTTTTTGACAATTTTAAATAATTCTGGATCTTCTTCTGGATTGGGAAGCTCAGCAGTAATGATATTATCAATTTGAGTTGGAATAATTTTTTCAACCAACCAAATTAAGACATGAGTATGTGGTAGACCTCTTTTCTTCCATTCAATGGAATACATCCAGCAGCGAGTTTCTCTATATATATGGTTCCTAGTGATGAGATCCATTAAATGATCAATTTTTGTTTGAAAACTCTTGCTGTGAGGTCATGCTGATGGGATGGTTGCTGGCCAGGCAGAAGTAAATCTTTGATTTCAGTCCAAGATGAATTGCATGTAAATGTGATGAAAAGATCTGGATATCCAATTTATAAACATATGTCAGAGCATCTTGAGCATAGTCATGCATGTGTCTTGGACTTCCAGTATATGAAGCTGGAAGTATAACTATTTGTCCAATTTTAGCAACATTTTTATCCTTTACAATTGCATCTTATTAATAAATATAATCTTCAAATCTAAGCTTCAATTGATTGTAACAAATGTAATTGAGTCATTCACCTTTGACTTGAGCATACATATCAATGATTAATTGTTGGAAAAGTTGACGAAACTTTAGGATGTGGTTGGATTGTTGTTCTCAAATTATGATATGATATGCATAAAATCCATACAACTGAAATTTTTCATTGTTGCAGCGCCTGTGACAGGATGAGTTTTATACAATTCAAGATGATATCCATCCTCTCCTTGTGTAAACAGTATTGGATATTGAAGTGCGTTGTATGATTGGTGTGTTTCAGTAAAACGTTGCTTGGTTTGATCTCATCTGCTGATAACAATATCTCAGTAGGTAATCTCTGTTCTGACAATAACAGCTGCTACTTCAAGGGTCATTGGAGCATTGAATCATCTTTCATGCCCATTAAATGGCATTTTGTCTGCCCTGATTTTGACTTTCAAGTCATCCCTCTCAAATTCTCCAATGTGGATTTGAAATCTCTGACCAAACAGTTGTGCTCATGAAAATAATGCTCATAATTTACCAATAATCTCCTCATCTGTTGCTTCACTAAATGCACATCTTTTTTTTAGTACTAGATGGTCCCAACTAAATGCACATCTTTAATGAGTCTCCTCCTCCACATTGTTCATAAAATAAATTTTCAAAAACTGCGGATCTTCTTCAGGTACTGGAAGAAGTAAACCAATCTGATGATAAACTTGTCCTTGCACCTTAAATGTGGGCATGAAATTACCATATCTCACAATATTTGTTGCTCCAAATGATGTCATTTAAAAGCATGGGTTGTATTTCTGAATATGCTTTAGAAAGTGTTTGGACTCTAGAGTAGCTCCAATCATGTAAGTTAGAATTGGTTCTGGTGGCTCAGCCAGTGATGGCAAATTGACTTTGCCATTGGAGCAACACATGCCTGGCGTTTCTTTCTGAAACTTCAAAGCATGACAATGTAAGCACAATGTAGCCATTAGACCAATGACAACATCACAATGCATTTTGTAATTGCAGTCTTTATTATAGTTGAATGCTGCTTTCTTGAGATCAATTCTCATTCTAGATCAAGTCTGCTGTGAGCGTTTAGCTTCACATTGTGTGTCTTGCTCTTTGGGTGTTGCAGCAGCTCTTGAATTAAAAGCTCTTGCTTGAAGATTTGCATCTTGTACATTGTGCTGTTGAGATGTCTCAGCAGCTCTTGAAGTAGAAGATCACACTCACTAGTATTCAACTCATGCATCTCACTCTTCAGATGTTTCAGCAGCTCTACTGGCTGACCATTGCCACACATGTCTGGTTGATCTTCCAATGATTGCTTTTTTGGATGGCATTTCAAAAATTCCAGTATTTTATATTTGGTGTTAAATTTCAGGTTTTGTAAAGATGCTTGATGGTGCATTTTTGCACCTAAAATCCAACAGCTTGATTCAAGGGAAGATTTTTCACCACTTGTAATAAAAATAATAAACCTTAAAAGGTTGCTTTTTATATGCTTTTTATTAAGTGTGATATCAGGGGGTAAGAAGTAAACTCTATTAATAAGTCAATGCTTGGATTTAAATTAACTCGGTGCTTGGACCAAGATAGGTAATTTGGTATTAGCTTTGAGCCAAATTAAGAATATGAACGTTTGACATATTGGAGCTCTCAAATCTCAGCTCGCTTTGATGGAATGGTCAATTATATATATATATAGATATATATACCAATATCATTTTTGTATATATGGACAAAATTCTTAAATTTATATTTATTACTACATTGGCTTATCATTTTTGTAGTTTTACTTACAATTGCAATATCAGCTTTAATTATTTAGATAGTTTAAATGATATAAAGTGATTAAATTTAGGTGATTGTGACAGGATTCAAACAACAAACTTTATAAAATTTAAGTTAAAATCCAAAAGCTGAGCTGATTATGTTAGAGGATGTATTTTTAAATCAATTGTAATTTGGTTCAAAGTTTTGATTTAGATTAATTTCTAAAGAGCCAAATAACCACAAACCACTTAACAAAACCATCTAAAATATTGAATCAACTAAATTATCTAACTACTCAGTTGTAATGTTATACCAATTTTGATTTAAAACATATAATATTTTTACTTGTTACATATAAAACTTTTTATTTTACTATGAAAATAATAATTTTTAAATTTATAAAACTTTAAATGAAAAATACTTATATGTGCAAACTTTTATGGTGATCAGTCAAATGGTGTCAGAGTCTATAAAGCACAAATATACAGATATATATACTAACATCCATTTTATATATATAGATAAGGGTTTGCTATCCTGAAAGCCCATGATGAAACATTATTTGGCTAATTAACTAAAAATGTTCTAGGTGCTGTACTATATTTATTTAAATTGATAGATATTCATAGCCTGACCTACTTCCTGGTGATAATGGACCTCATTTTATAGGCTGGGGTTGCAATCTAAATCTATTGGATAGTGCATGATTGATCAGAACTAATATCGCTTTGTTACACCTCTATATATGTTTTAAAAAGGGTACTACTGTCTGCTGATTGGCTGGCCTGATCAATTGACTCCTTACATGGTCTGCTACCTAATATGCACTCAAGTTTAGTATGGTATCCATGAGTTTCCTCTTGCCAGTAGTTTTCATCGAAGCATATTGAGTACTTGATACTGGATATACTAAAAAGTGAAATTAATAAAGTTTCATTACTTGGCACAGGTTTTGATGTACTATGCTATAGAACTTTATATTGAGGCGCGGGCTAGATTGGCAAAGGTATGGGAAGTATTAATTGAAGTTTTTTATTGAAATTTGTTTCTTTCATAAAAACTGTAACATAATCATACTTCCATTTGTAAGTTTCTTGTAGTCCATCAGTTCTATACTACTAATGATTCAATTATAATTTCAGGTCTAAGTTAAAAAAGTTTATCAAATACACTGCAGGTTTTACTCATTCTATGAACCCCTTTTCTTCACCCTTGGGTTATACCTTATCTTAACCTTTTAAAATTGATCTCTAGGTAATAATTTATCATGTGGAATAGTTTTGCCCTGCTTCAACTTGAGTGCTTTAAAAAATATCCCACTGTAGTGGAGTAGTAAGGTACTATGGGTTCTAAAATTAGTCTAGGCATTACTGGTGCAACTTGTTTATTGTAATACCAGACTAAGTAGATTCAGTAGAGGTTTGTCATTGTGGCAATCTGGGTTACAGGCGTTATCATCTATAGATTCCTGTCAGATAAAGGTATTGATGAGTTAATATCTAATATCCAATAAAAACCAGGCTTTGAAAATTATAAACTCAAGCTATCTAAGCTTAAGATGAGCTTTTAAGCCCTGAAGTGTAACAGTTATAGCTTTATCCTGGTGAAAGCTTACAGGTATCTTCTTGAGGTAAAAGATGCCAGCAGACATAACTACAACCTTTATAAATAAATATGGGAACTTCTTTCAACTTAAGTGCCAGGTGTAAATTGATAGCGCTGCATTTTCAACTTAAAGTTGTATTCAGATGTAGATCAACATGATAAGATTATAGTTAAAATTTAAATTGTTGAGAGATGTAAGTTATAGCATGGTCAAGTTGAAAGAACAACCTCTGACAGCATTTAACAGACGTCAGGATTTTTGCCATACCATCCAGAAAATATATTATGCCAGATTAGCTTTTCCCACTAGGTAGTTCACCTCAGTGGATGAGTTATCCTAGGAAGATGACAACTGTTGTTGGAAGTAGTCCTAGTGCGATGCCAGCTAATCTTCCAGGATTTGATTCCACCGAGATTCAAACAATAGATTGCTGATAGCTTTGTCAGGGATGATCCCCAAAAATATTTTAATATATGGTTCAAGTGCTTATTATATTATTGGCATTCTAATTATATCAGTTGATTAGTTTTGTCGCCAATCAAGTTGGAAAATTTATTCATTGGTGAAGTGTTGACAACACTTCTAGTAGCAGCTCATGAGCTAACCTACTTAGGTCAATTTGCTGATGTCATAATCCTTGATGATGAAACCCAATAGGGGAGGGAAAGTTCTGCATGAGGTTGCAACTTGAAAGGGTAACCCATTGGCAGTGGCGGCTATCTCCTGGGGAGGTGTCAACATAATTTTGGCAACTGGTTCCCTATAAATTTGTTTGAATGAAGTAATTAAAGCAGCCATAAAAAGCTAAGAATCTTAAAATCTATATCTTTATTGTATCTGCTGCTCTTGGGATAATAGCTAAAGGTAGGATACCCTTAAGTTACTATTGTTTTTTAAGTACTCCACATCTCCGCATCAAGAGTTTGAAGGGAAAGGATCCCTCTGTTGTTCCAAGTTATAGTGCTAGCTGTGTGTGTGAAAACTCAACTGGGGTGATAGTCACCAAACTATTGCCATCTTCAATTATATCAGCAACCTGGTTAACCCATATTGATCCTGTTCAGTAAACTTGAGGGCTTAAGCAGGCAAGTCAAAACGTTTACACCAGGACATATAGTGCTATCAAACTTGCAGATGGCTGGAGATGTTTTTTGTGTTATTTGGTTTGTAGTCCACTAACCAAAATCTATAATACCCTCCATTTTATTAGAATAAATCTATATATCTATCAACTTTATTATATAACATGTATATTTTAGTAAAGTAGCCCACATTCTAAAGAAGTTGTTTAATGGTGAAAGTGATTCCAACGAAGTTCCACTGGACCTTACCCTACCTCATATGATGATCTTGCTAGCGCCAGACTGTTAGAAAATATTACAGTATCAAGACCATATTCTGAGATCTCATGGCGTTGCACCCTATTGGCAGGTATGGTTTTGGTAGCATAAGTTGCAATCCAGCCTATTTTAAAACTATCTTATCACCCTCATGATAGACGGCTTTGAATTAGAAAAGACTTAATTAACTTATCTTTTAATTTTCTAAGGATATCTATCAGGAGCCTAAGCTATTAATTTATTGATAATGGTATCCTCATGGACCACAATCAGTATGGTGAAGTTTACTTGAATGCTTATTCAATAATGCCATCACCCATTTCTATTCATCATCCTTCAGCAATCATTACTATAAGGTGCTAAATTGAATTTATGGAAAAAAACTATCCTTTAGATACTTTAAGGATCCCAGCTGCACCTATAAAATTGGAGTAAATGATTCACACCTTTTGATCAAAGAGAGAACATCTCTCAAGCCCTTCCATTAGAAAAATAGTGCATTTAGGGTACACCCTTGATGGGTGGGGAGGGGTTTCTGTTGAGACCCTTCATCTCAATTTTATAATAAGACAAAAAGTAGATGGGGATGATTTAACCTCAAAGTTCAATTTGGCTGAAGTCTTTATCATGAAGATTGTAAAATCTGCAATGAGATACAAGCATGATTGGGCAGATCGAGACCAAAGTCTTAACAGGAGCACCAGCCCAGTTATTGATCCAGAAAAGATCCCACCGAGGTTGAGCAAAGTTTTGTTAATAAATTGTTTTTACGCTAGCATGCTGGAACCCTGATGGAAGCAAAAATTCAGCAACTGGGACTGCAAATTGAGGTACCCACAAATTGCAAGCTGAGCCATGATGTGGAACTCCTAGCTTTTATTAGAATGTTTGCATGCCCAGTTGTAAGATATATTTCAAAGTCCCCAACCCTCAATTCCCTTCAACTATAAAAACCCAGTGTTCTGATGGTAGAGTGCTGGGTTATTTTGTACTATCTTTAATAAACCTTCAATTACGTTAAAATTACTTTGAAAAAGCTATAATTTTCAACTAGTCTGGCTGTCCCCAAGGAACCTTCCAACCAATGGAGGTCCTGCACTCATTTATATCAGCATGATCATGGCTTTCACATGGTTATTTCAGTTATTGTCTCTCTTAGTGCGGAACTCCCTTGGGAGTTGTACCCTACAAGTTTTACATGATGCTCCTGATAAAAGAAATGAGTATAGAGAATATCAAAATGAGCTGAACGATCAAATGCTCAATTTAATCCATCATGATTATGAAGAAAATGAAAATGATAATTTGGCAGTCACTACTCAGGGAGGTAGTGTTATGATTAAACCTGATGAAGAAAATTTTTTAACCTTTGGTACCAAGTGCACATTCAAAAAAATTGGGAGTATGGGCGGAATGTAAACTAAGGAGGGTGGATGAATTCATCACTCAATCCAATCTTCCCTTATCAAGGAGGAGATGGGATCAACAATTTGGCGGATGCTACTCAAAGAAAAACTGATGGGATTGAACCTGAAAAGATATCTATTGCCTTATGTTATCAAGTGCATATCTGACTGAATCATAATAATGACTCAAACGCAAATCTCAGATGGATGGAACAGTACTCTCCCACCAACACAGGCAGTTTAACCCTATACTCAAAGCGTGGTCAAGATTACTACCAGCACTCAGCATAGTGGTTGGAGCAGGAGTGATATTCATTTACTATTGTTTTCTGCATTTATCTCCAGCGTGGTTCTTATTCACATATCATAAGAATGGCAATGCCTTGTGGGCTTTGGATCCTATCATGGGTGCTGGAGTACCCCCAATGGAATCCAAGTCTTTCCTTGGCACGTTGATTGTTTGACAGATTCCAGGTAAAACTCTTTTCAGGAGAGCTTTTCTTTGACACATATTAACGGAAGTTTGTGTGCATATGGGACAAACCATTTATGTTTGTCAGGAAAGGGATGAGAAAAAGATTGTAATCATTTAAGCCAAGACAAAACCTTTTCATCCAACCTTATCATTGAAAAAGATAAATTTTTCCAAGTTTTTGACTACCTCAACTTTATATATGCCACTTCCCCTGGGAGACCTTGAATGATGTATGATTATCTTATCTTACAGCGACTAAAACATCCAACATTAACTAGACATGTGTGACAAACCTTTTGTACTGGCTAAGGCCATATATTAAGCTTTGCAACTACCCTGTATGGCCAAACCAGCTTTCCAATTTTTTATATTGCAAGCATCTGGAGCTTGATAGAGTTGTAGAAATTGTTGACATGACTTGGGAATTGAGCTTCTCATTTTATTGGGAGTACATGACCAGAGATGATGCATTTGAGGGTGGGGTAGGTGAGTAAGATGGAAAATAAAATTAAAATCTTCCACTTATTTCAGAATTGACATATTGCTTATGTGACCATGGTGGAAGGGGAGGGGGGTCAGGCGCCTCCATGGCGGCCAAGATCTTGCAGAACATTTGTGTCATTGTGGAGAGCAGAAGATTAGGGGCGTCAATGGTGTTGGTTCAAGTTTGTTATATGGTGGGTTGTCTCGGATATGCATGGTGACAAGCATCAGATTTAAGCTTCAGCCAAGTTGTGTTTCACCTGGATATTGAAATTGGGGAGGGAGCAAATGTAGCAAGACTAAAACATGTTACTTTGGATCTGGGATTAAATTTCACAACTGTCAAGAGAGTGTATATGAATATCCTATTCCAGAGAGGCTTGAGGAATACTCACCCAGAAACACAGGGAACAACTACTTAAATGAGAGATTTTATTAATCATGTTTTATTAAGATACTCTATGTGATTTGAGATCTCCTTGAGAAGTTCAGTGGCAAGTCCTAATAACTTATTCAATAAATAATTATATAGGTTCACTAGCAAACGTGACCCACAAAGATGTTGGTCTAGCGGAAAGGATTGTAAGGAAATTGGGGGAGGTGGGCCATCATCCATTTGATGAAGTACTGAGCCAGATATGGTAAATATTAACTTACCATCAATAATGATGCTATACCTCAATTAAGCTTAAATCAAGTTATTACATGTAATTAAATTTTGCCTAATTGGGTAATATGATAATTAAAAAAGACTCAAATTCTGACTTCCCAATCAAACACTAACCCATTGTTTTTAATCAAAAACTAGTACAAATTAAGGCCATAGATAAAACGTCAGCAACCCCATAATGCAAATTCTTATAACTAACTTGGGCATATTTGGACATTGTAACATTGGTCAAGGGCATACTTCAGGTCAGGAAGGGCGGCCAACTTGGTTTCTTTGTCCTAGTTGAGCTCCTCTTTGTCCTAGCAATTGGTACCCACAATGACGTCATGGGACATGGCAACCACAATAGCAATGGCACAGATTGCTATGGTTGCCTTGGTGTGGATTGCAATGAACTTGCGTTTGGTGACAGCAGGGAAGTCAGGTGGGCAAGGGCATGCCATTCATCAGTGTGACCACAGATTTTGCAACCGCCTTGTGGAGTGGCCAGTATTTAGGTGAGGTTACCACTGTCATTGTAGCTAATGGTCGCTTTGGTATGGGGCGGCACATGGATTTAGTGAATAGTTTTGAGAAGATAATTTTATTTTTTTTGTCTTGGTTTAAAATTGGCTGAGATCACTTGGTTCAGCAAAATTGGGAATGAGTTCTCCCAATTTGGCCACTTTGTCTAAATATGCATATGGGTTTTGATTAACCCAAATTGGGCATCTGCATATGGATGAGATTAGCAGGTGATTAAGCATTAGTGTTTGAATGAATGTTTAGGCGCCAACTTGAATGCTGGAGGGGAAATGTTTATTGGATGTGATATTTGTTTGGATCCACTTGCTGGGGGGATCCTGATTGGTTGTAATTCCTGTAGTTGTGTCCCTGGGTTTTTAGGAGGTGGGGGATAATTGATACCTACTTAATATTTCACTGCATTAATGTTGAATTGGTTGCTGGACTGATGTCCTGGCGTGGCTGTGGCAGCGGTTTGGGAGGGTGTTGGGATTTAGACCATATTCCCAGCTGGCTAGATTACCAGGAATCGCAAGGGGATAATTCCCTAATGAAAGGTATTTTAGAAATTGGTTGACCCTGATTTCAGGGTAACTATGTTTGGGGGATTTTAGGGTAATCGCCTTGTCAATTCTGTCAGGGATAAATCTGGACAAATTCTTAAAATCTTATTGGGCAGAGTTACTGACGAAATATGGACATCTGATAGGGATTAACTATCAGGTGTACCAATTGGGATTGGTCAGGTTTCATCACCAACTGATTAGGAATATAAATAGTAAGTTGTGGGGTGAGTGATGCCGCCTGTAACTAGAAAATTGATCAGTTAGTTCATGACCTGGTTTAATGGGTAACAAGTCCCATTACCTAAGCAGGTCGCTTGCCAAATATGGTTGGTTCACTAGGATCAAGAGAAAAATGTTAGTACACGTTTTCAACTCTTTCCATTTTAGGTTCTCAAGGATGTCCAACAATGGAATCCTAGCCAGGATGGGGAAGACTATCACTGCTGAGATGAGGATGGGTGATTCAAAAGAAATGGATTCCATTTCATCAAAGAGGTGTCAACCAAGGGTTAGATGACCGAATCCCCCACTATAAATTCCCTAGAATTCACTTATAATAAAGAACAGTTTATACAGTTTATACAGTATACAGTAGATATACCAGTATAGTAAACTCTATTAGCACCTTTTGTTCTATTCTTTCTCAGATATATTACTGCTGTGTGAAATAATTAGGAGACTCTTTAAGGAAAAAGTTAGGATCTGAGTGGAGATCCAGAGAAGAAGTGGAAACAAATTGGGGATTGCTGCCAACTGTGTGTCGAACCAGAGAAGCCATCAATGGAAATCTAAGAAGATTGGGTTGTATGGTATGAGGGAACAAATCCTTATTTTGAGACATCACAAGTATTTTGAGCAGAAATACTGGCTAAGCGTTGGGCTGAGATCTAGGACTTCCATTCAACTACAGATAATAGTCGTCATACTATTATCAACTGATATAAACAACTATACAACTTGGACGAATTTGCACAAAAACTGAACCTGTGCAAGTAATAAAGTTATATGGGTTATTGGCTGATAATAATCAAGACCTATAAATTTTTACAAAGTGGTGCTCAATACAGGGGTGTAGTTGAGTAGAAGAACTAAGAAGGATCTCATTTAAAGATGAGTTAAGAAAACTATGGATGGAGTTAGCCACATTAATCAGAACGCCCTAAACTCAGCAGATCATTGAGAATTCACAGCCTTGGAAGAAAAAGTCACCAAGATGGAGGAAGAGATCGATAATGTCAAAAGTTTCAGGAATGAGTTACTTGGAAAAGTAACGTCAATAAAGAAGAAAGAAGGGGACTTAATTTTGAGAGGTCTTATATCTGAAAATGGAGCATGAAGTGGATCTCATTTGTTAGAGAAATTTCAGCACTGATATTGAGTGACTGATCAAACAGTTCAAGGAGCTAAAAACTCACAAATGCGATTGTGAGCCATATACAGCAACCAATGGTGAAGGAAGAAGTCCTTGTACAATAATTGGGAAGTCGAATACCCCAAGAAACATGCCACCTGCTTTTGCTGCTATTTTGGAGATGATGTTCAAAATCACTCCCCAAGTGATCCAAGTGGCTGAACCTAGAGAATCGGCTAGAGATACCTTGGAGGAATTCAAGGCAATGCCAAATTGCTGACTTTCCATTGGGATAATGCCTCAACATTTTTCCAACTGTTCAATATGACTATGTACAGCTATGGTGATTGTCAAAAGGCATTTATAGTGATGAATTGCCTAGACAATGATTGCCAGAACCTAGTGTTTGTCCACTTGGAGGGAGACAGCTGGTTATATGCGGAGGCCAAAGTGGCCATCATGAAAGAATTTGGGAGCCCAACATGCATGTCAAAGCACAAAATGAGAGTTTATGGGCATCCTGTTCCATAACGACAATTCTTTAGCCAGCTTCATGGATCATTTCTACCAGGAATCGCAAATCCTGGTTGGAGCAAAGGTACTAGATGCCTTCAATGCCAGAATTGAATTACAAACAGCCCTTCAGCTCTACCGCAATTTGCACTAAATGATGTCTTCCATGTTCATGATGGAAATTACTACTTCTCAGATGGTAGATAATTTGAAAATCTTAGCAACCTTTGATGCCTCAAACAGAAGTTATAAATCCAACCCAGTATGCAATTTGAATCCCATGAAGGGGAATGAAAGTGCAAAAGAGACAAACAAGTAAACTGTGCTGTGGAATAAGCCCAAAGAGTTCAGATGGATTAATGAGAAAGAGAAGGTCTGTTACCAATGCGGAGGGAAGGGACATTATACTTTACATTGCAAGAAGCCAAATGATCAAATTAATATGGTCCAAGCAAAAGAGTCTGCTGCTGCAAAGGAATCGGGAAAAGGGCCTGTGGCCTAGATGGAGAACAGTCTAGAGCTGCGGAGAAGCCTGTTCCTCCCAATATCATGCACAGGGAAATTGACATCAGTGATCTGTTAGTGGACAAAGACATACAGGATCAACTGTATCAAGTGGTCAATTTGGATGTGAATGTGGTGACAAGATCTTGGGAGAAGGAAATCGACCCTGAGATAATCAAGGAAGTTGCCTGGTTGTACGCCTGACAACTGGCGGACAAGTTTTGAGATGCAAAATCCTAATGAATTGTACAGAGTCCAATTAGATGAGCAATTTGTCAATCCCCCTCAGCGCAATAAAGGAATCATTCTCTGACTTATTGGTGAAAATCATTCAATACCTCAACTTGGCTGATAACGCTGCTATACACTCAATAGATATACAAGTGAATTGAGTACAGGTGAGGGCGATTGTTGACAGTGGAGCACCCATCAACATTGTCACAACCAAGCTGGTGAAGAGGATGAAGATCTCACCTGACTTGGAACACAAGAAGGAGTATGAGACATCTGGGCCAAATACTACCATCTCATATGGAGCGTATAGCGCTTTGCCACTTTGATTTGGATCTTTGGTGGTATCTGCGCCAGCAATAGTTTTGGCCAACCAAAACTATGATATTCTGATTAGAACAGAATTTATACGGAAGTATGGAGTTAAATGTAACTTTAAGGATAATACGTTGACCATATTGGATCAGACGTTACCATTGGTCTATCAGAAGGATGAGGAAGCTCCACTGAATAGGAGAAACAACTTCCTCAACTTGATATACAACAATGGCATTGTCCTAATTCAATACCAATCAATTGGCCAGAAGCGACAAGAAATGATGATGGAAATCCTAGAAAATCAGGGAATTCCACTGATGATCAAGAATGAGAAAACCATATCGCTGGGATCACAGATGATAGTTGTATGGGGTTGACATTGGGGATACCGGAGCTGCTGTATGGGGAGGTCAGAAGCCCCTGAAAGAAGTCCAGAGTAGAGCCATGGGTGGCTCCTGGAATAATAATGCTGGGCCATGGAGAAATTTGAGTTCTCCTGGCAAATTTAAGTGAAAAACTGATGAAGATCAGGAATAATCAGATTGTCACATTTGTTCATCTAATCCCCAATAGCTGAATTGAGGAAATTCCACGATTTTGGGACCCTTGATGAGATGGGATTACTGTATGAGGTAACTGAGAGTATCAATCTATTGGTTGATAGAGAGAAACTCGCTGATCTGACAGAAGGACAGCAGGAGGAGGTGCTCAAATTGTTCAAAAAGTATTGGGAAGTATTTGCCCAGGACAATCATGATTTGGGATGCGTGAGAGATGTGATCCACAAGGTTGATAATGGGAAAAATTTGATGATCAGGATGAGACCAATTCAATGGTCAAAGGTGGCCAAAGCAGTAGTAGAAGAAAAAATCAACAAACTAGTGAAGCATGGGCTTCTAGTTCCGTTGTCAAGTCCCTGGGTGAGTCCAATTCTTATTGTGAAGAAAAATGATGGCTCTAATCAGGTGGTGATCAATTACTGGAAGCTGAATAAGATTACAAAGAAGGATTCATATCCCCTACCAAGAATCAATGATGCGCTAAAACAATTGGGAGAAGTGAAGTATTTCTCTGTGATGGATCTGATCTTGAGATATTGGCAAATCGATTTTCCAAGAGAAGACCAAGAAAACTGCACGATTATTACCGTGCATGGGCTATAACAACCAACAAGGATGTCCCAGGGTCTATTCAATGCACCTGCAACGTTCCAGAGGGCCATGGACACTATACTGAGTGACTTGAAGTTGTCGTGCGTCCTGGTGTACTTGGACAATATCAATGTGTTCAGTGGGACGTTTACTGACCATTTACTCCACTTGGAAGAAGTATTCAAGAGACTGTCCGCGGCCAGCATGAAGATTAAGCTGAGGAAGTGTCACTTCTTCAAGAAAGAGTTGGAATATATGGGATTTGTGATCAACTCTAGTGAACTGCAGCTGAAAGCCCAGAAAATCAAAGCCATAGAACGGATGGCTGGCCAAAGAGTGTTCAAGATATCCAAGAGTTCCTTGGAATGGTCAGATACTTCAGAAGATTTATTTGTTATTTTTCCAGAATTGCTGAACCCTTATTCCATCTATTGAAGGATCCAAAGAAAGTATTTGTATGGAATGAAGAAGTGCAGGAATCCTTTGATGAGGTACGCCAATATCTAATAGATTCTCTGATTTTGAAATATCTGAATTTTGATTGAGAATTTATTATACAAACTGATGCTTCATTAACAGTGATTGGCACCATATTAAGCCAAGTAGATAGACTTGGGGACGAACATCTGGTGGCATATGTGAGCCAGACACTCTCAGCCGCTGAGAGGAATTACACCATAACTGAGTGGGAATGCCTTGCAGTCATTTACGCTTGTAAACAGTTTTGGGTGTATATCCACAGAACGCGCTTCAAAGTGGTGATGGGCCACTCCTCTTTGCGTTGGCTCCTTAATTTGAGAGTTCCTGAAGGACTGATGAACCATTAAGTTGATTATGTCCTGATGATTAGGTCAAGTCTGAAAAAAGGACCTCTGAACCAATCTAGATGGTTAAGTCCAAAAAAAGGACCTCTGAACCATAGAAAGCTGGTAGATCTAAGAATACCTAGTGTCAGACCACTAGGGGAGAAGCTCTGGTGGCACAACTGTCCGAAAGGGGTGCTTCAAAATTCACTCTCATGGGTAACCTCATGACTTGTTTTGCTCCTAAATAAAAACTCTATAATTAAGGATTTTATTAGTAATAGGCAAAAAATGGTGTTTTATTTAGAGTAATCAAGCACTATTTATAATGCTTGAAAGGAAAAGTAGAATAAGAGGGATCTTCAAGGTAGAGTCATGGAACCTTTAGGAAAGTCCCAATACTGAGATCAGTGGAAAATTCCGCTTCACATGACTTAGGAAATGGGGATGTAAATATTTCCTGAATTTGGAGTAATTTAAGTAAAACCCCAAATTCAATATACCAGCTGTTAATAAAGGTTTGAACCCCATTCTCAAACTTATTAACCCATTTGGGATTCATGCCCCTTGAATGGAGGTAATGACCCTTCCCCTGGACAAGGCTTCCACCTAATCCAGGGAGAATCCTGACACCTAGGATCCAGTTTGGGGAAAAATAAAAAAGATGTACAGCTGAACTAAAACAAGGTCAAGTCCCATGGAAAAAAGAAGATAAAATAAAAGATTGATAAAGATATTGAAAAAATTATAAAACCGCATAGAAATAACTGATATATTTATATAATTTTTTTTATTGATTATAATCACTTTGGAGATGATTCCACCTATGTCGCCTCTTGGGGGAGGGATGATGGATCGCTGTAGGGATGAATAACCCATTGAGATCAATTTGAGATTAAACGCTAGTGAGGGCTAAACCTACACAAAACCAATTTTGTTGAGTAAACACAGATCCCTGCAAATTAGCGATCAGGGGAAGGGAAATTGCGATGTCAGAAGAAGCCAATTGTGAAACCCCAGAGCGGGGAGGGAAGCAACAGTACAGAAAGAGGCAGTTAGCGAATAACCCCAAGTAATCTCAATATGGTCCTGGAGCCAGAAGATTAGTCTTGAGTGCTTGCCAATGGGCTTTGTCAAGAACACTGGACATATGGGTAGCAGCAAACAAGGGATGCTAGATGGGGGTTGCCAAACCATGCCCCCTTATTAAAGCATGACCAGAAGATACCAATGGGAATCACTGGAAACAAGATATTCATGTAAGGAGCAAATGGCATCCTGCAAGTGATGACTACAAGCTTCTTGGAAGCTGAAGAAGAAGGAGCGATGGAACCTGGGAGAGGCTGTAAGCTTTGTGGCCCAAATTTGAAGAGCTTGGCTGGCAAAGCGAAGAGCATAAGCGGCGATATCCCAATCTAGGATGTTCTTAAGATTGGAGGGATTCAGCGCTAGGGATAAAGCCTTGGCGACTTGGGCTCTCAATTCTGTGTAGGGGAGTTCAAAATGAATGCTGTTGCCAATGGTGAGCTTGGTGGACAAGACAGCTGGTTTGTAGTATTGTCCAAGTCAGAAGAGGAACTCAGGAAGCAATTCCAACCTGGCAAGAAAGGAGCGATCAAGAGTGAAGGGCATTATTTCAGGAGCATCAACGATGATGTTTGGCGCATAGCAAAAGGATCCAAATCCAGGAGAGTTTTGAAATCTAACTCTGGAATCAACGACAGAGGAAGGATTGGCCATGAGTTGTTCAAGACAATTGCTAGCCTGGTTTCACTGGGGCTGGTCACCGTTTCCAGTAATTTGATGGAAGGACTAGCCATTAGTGCTAGACTAGGAGTATGAGTCCTGGAAGGACCATAGAAGAGGTTCTGTCGTGAAGCCTGACTCATCTGCTGGAAGAGCTGTAGCTCTTGATCAGACAAACTGTTGAGTAGCTGTTGGTACCGTGACTCAGAATTTGACTTATGAGCTGGACAAGAGGGAGGATGCTGAACTTATATGATAGTCACCATTATGCACTCTACAATCAATTAAGCTTTAATTTCATAGAAATTAATCTCAAAATTAATAGGACAAGCTCTCCAGAGAAGAATTAAGAATGATATGAGCCAAGAGGTTATTAGAAGAAAATAACAAGGGCAAACATAAATAATCATTTTTAATTGGGCTGAGAAACAAACATTGATGGCAAGAATCTCCTGTCTAGGATGAGGAGAAAATTAGGAAATCAAGGACGCCAGACCAAGAATCCTGAATATGACAGTGGGTCATATGCTCTGACGGGGGAAACTGGATTATGGGATTAATATTGTCACAAGTAAATTGATCAGCCTGGCACAACAGTAGATTATGGGGACCGTGCTCTGAATAGGCAGTAGCGAGGAGGAATAGGAAGAGAGCCACATGCTGATGGTCATCCTGAGCAGCATTGAGTATTGGTGATCATACTCCACTTGAGCAAATGAAGTATTTGACTGAGTGTCCAAAGTGATGTTCTCCTTCTCAGTCCTTTTCTTGCTGGAAATCTAGGTAAGAGGGGGGATGTGTTGGGATTGTTGCCCATATTCCCAGCTGGCTAGATTACCAGAATCGCTAGGGGATAATTCCCTAATGCGTGATGGATTGGAAATTGGTTGACCCTGACTTTGGGGTAACTATGTTTGGGGGATTTTAGGATATTCGCCTGGTTGGATTTGTTGAGGATTGATCTGGACAAATGCTTAAGATCTCATTGGGCAGAGTTGCTGACAAAATAAGGGCATCTGATAGTGTTAACTATCAGGTGTACCAATTAGGATCAGTTGGGTTTCATCACTAACTGGTTGGGAATGTAAGTAGTAATTTGCAAGGTGAGTGATGCCGCCTGAAACTAGCAAATCGATCAGTTGGTTCATGACCTGCCTTAATGGGCAACAAGTCCCATTACCTAAGCAGGTCGCTAGCCAAATATGGTTGGTTCACTTGGATTTAGAGGAAAACGTTAGGGACATCTTTTATGACTCTTTCCATTTTTAGGTCTTGAGGATGTCCAATGACGGAATGCTAGCCAGGATGGGGAAGACCATCGCTGATGAGACGAGGATGGGTGATTCAATGGCAATGGCTACCATTTTTCACTAAAGAGGTTCCAACTGAGAGTTAAGCGACTGAACCACCCACTATAAATCCCCTAGAATTCACTTATAATAAAAAACAGTTTATACAGTTTATACAGTATACAGTAGATATACCAGTGTAGTAAACTCTATCAGCAATCATTTGTTCTATTCTTTCTTAGGGATATTATTGCTGTGTGCAATAATTGGGAGACTCTTTAAGAAAAGAGTAAGGATCTGAGCGGAGATCCAGAGAAGAAGCAGAAACAAATCATGGATTGCTTCCAACTGTGTGTCAAACTGGAGAAGCCGTCAGTGGGAATCTAAGAGAAGGTTGGGTTGTATGGTATGAGTGAACAAATCCTTATTTTGAGACATCACAAGTATTTTGAGCGGAAATAATGGCTGAGCATTAGCTGAGATCTAGGACTTCCACTCAACTACAGATAATAGTCATCATACTATTGTCAACTGATATCAACAACTATACAACGCGGACAAATTTCACAAAAATTGAACCTATACAAGTAATAAGTTTATAGGGGTTTTTGGCCAATCATAAACAAGACCTATAATTTTTACATAGGGCACTTCCACTTTAAGTGGTCTAACTCTAATAATGTCAGTCAGATCACTCACCCACCTTCCACATGGACCAGAAAGGGTGGTCAGGAGCTGACTGTATTGTGGCGCAGGGAGGAATATAGAGAGTAATTTTGTTGCTATATGGCATATTGTTTTGAAAGTTAAGGCCCTACTAGGCAATTGGTCCCATTTGGGACGACAAACTGCAAAGTGGGGTCTGAGACTAGGTGCTCAGACCTGCCAGGCGCTCCTGGTGAATTATCTTGAGGGGATTTAATGGGTAAGCCTGTAAACTGGACCATGAAAGTTGAGTTCGCTGGCACCCCTCTGAATCTAGTAGGAATTGGTATTTTATGACTATCAGAACTGTAGCCCCTATTGTAGCTATCAGGATTTGAGATGATAAGCGAGTCCAGATTCTTACTCCCAAATTGAGCCATGATAAATTACTCTCAAGACCTCACAATTATAAACCATCCTTGAAGGCACTGATGAGAACTTTAATAAGGAAGCATCACGTGAATAAGAGTTAATGAAGATTTTTTCTGGAATAGCTACTCTGATTCCCAAATCTCAAGAGGCGTGACCCCCACTATTTCAGTCATGAGGACAATGAAGAACAATGTGGGCGTCGACCAGGCAGTCAATCTAGAAGGCTGTGATAGATCCTGATCATATAGGGCCATGGAAGTCCTCTAGGCACCACGTCCTCACATATTATAAATATATACAATTCTTTTAATGAAGTAGTTTATTTAGCCCCATCTTATCATCTTCATAGCCTCTCTGCTAGCTTACAGCTTAAGCCCATTTTGAACCTTGGCTACAGTCCAGAAAACTGTTATGCTTAAATAAGTGGTGCTCACTACAGGGTCTCTGAGCTGTCCAAGTGAAAGTGGCTATCTCAAAATATGGAGAACAATAGCAATCAAGAAAACCAACCTGCTGATTGGTCAAAAAGCATAAATTTGATGGATAACACCTCTCAGTATAAAGTACCTCCCCTACAGCCTGTAAGACTATATTTTTGGGCCACTTCAAATTTACCTTACCATCCTTTAACCATGATCAGTACCAACCCCAACATGAGAACCTCACGAGATAATTCAACAAAATTATTGAATGACATATACTCTGTGGGTGGTCACTCCAGCTACTCTCATGCCTCTTTAGTACCTTCCAAAATGCAGGATTTATATACTTTGGCCCAACTACCCTTAGAAGAATTGGCTTTGGGTACTGAAACCTATCTACAAAGCTTTGTCCATACAGCCATACACTACCTCCTACAGATAATCAGGTTGTATCACTATGAAGTATCATTACAATTAGGGCTTACTTAAACTCTACACTCATATATTGTCAATTTCTATAATGTGGTCTCGTCCTTCATTCATGACAATTGGAAGGCCATTTCTGATAACCGTTGGTGTATCAATGAGGCCTGTAAACAACTTGCAGTGTTAGATGATAGAAGTTTGGGTAACCTTGAGGATCAGCTTCATCAAAATGTGCAGCTCCTTGAGTCCACCTGAAACCAACGCCTCAACCATATTATAGACATTGTGCTGGCCTTTCAGCAGCACTATCAGGAGTTAGTTTTTCATTATTCACCTACAGAAGTGAAGGGCCTGAAGGTTCCAAAGGTCTCATGGTCCACAAGGACCTTCCAGTACTGCAGCGCCTACTCCTGGTGATCCCAAAGACTCCTAGAAACATGCCGTCCTAAAAGCACTTGCTTCCCTATAGGATCAAAGATGCAATGTGGCTCAAGAAAGTAAGCTCCAAATAGATGGAGCCCTTCTAAACCCCAGAGTATTGTTTATGGCCTTGTTAG
Source organism: Massospora cicadina (assembly GCA_022478985.1). Taxonomy (NCBI): domain Eukaryota; kingdom Fungi; phylum Entomophthoromycota; class Entomophthoromycetes; order Entomophthorales; family Entomophthoraceae; genus Massospora; species Massospora cicadina. Next base: position 12,815 of record JAKSZP010017683.1, on the reverse strand, counting down.
ATGAGATGGACATTTTCAGTGCATTTGTCAATCACACCAATAGTCGCCTTACCCAACTTTAACAAGCCTTTTGTGGATTCAAAACTCATTCAAGCAACTTTAAGAGTCAACTGCTCCTCCAAAGAGAGCTGAGATTCAAGTTCTGAAGGAGCGGGTTGCCCATAAAGCCTCCATTACCTCCTTAAACCAAAATTTGGGATAAATTCAGAAGGATCTGGAAGGATTAGATGATGATTGGATCAACAGCCCCTCATGACTATGCGGAAACCCTTTTTTCTGAGCCTACACTGGTGCTGACGTCAATACTCTTTCCACCCCTATTGTGACTAACTTCAATCCTAGTTTCAAGGAGAAATTTACTCCAGGGCAGGAAGCATTGTATCATTCCTATACACTTATAAGAGCTTGATGGAAGAGGCCACCAAACATCAGAAGGTCTAAAATATCCACTCCTTCCTGAATAGCACTTCCCAAGAGATTATAAATCCTCATTTAAAGGAATGCCATACATTGGAACAAGTCCATACTGCACTTATCCAGGAATTTGGAGGCAAATAAGCTTTGGCTAATCAGATGCAGGTGTTCATGGGCTCCTATTTGAACAAAGGAGAAAGTCCTGTGGAGTCAGCCAGCCAATTCTATGCCCAAGCATAACATTTGGTAACCACTAATCAAGCACCTTTGATGACTCCATAAGAGCAGCCATCTCCATGTTAGGATCTTAACATGAAGTCCAAATGCATATGATTTTCCAGACAAAAAGCTTCACCTGAATCTGGGAAATTAAGGAAACACTTAATAAAATTCTTGTGTTTACCTGAATCCCAAGTCTTCCACGTCTGCTTCCTCCTGCCATCCTTGGGTCCACATTGTCAAGAAACAGAATGATCCCAAACCATGATGACTACTGCAATGGATTCCATAATAGCACCAAGACTTGTTGGAAGAGACTCACCAAGGAGGTGGGAAAAGGGCAGTCAGCATGAATGACGAGGCACTTCATGCTGAAATTCCTGTACTGCCCCAATAATGTTTAGCGATATCTAATGCTTCTGATGTTGTTTTGCCAGAAGAATATAATTTTGGAGCCCATTAATAATAAAGAACCTAATACTACTTACTTTTCTTCTGATGAATGTCCTATGTTTCTCACTCTATCCCCACAGTTTGGGAGTTTAGTTACATACGTTGCTGTTTGAGTTCATAAAATCCTTGTTTACACCATTGTCAACAGTTGTTCCCCCTTAAATTTATTCTATCTTAATATAATGAAGCTCATCAAGGTAGCTCTCAACTTGCCTCACTACATGGAATACGGCACAGCTGGACCACAATGAACTTGGTCAATTGGTGTAACAATCAGTTTTGAATGATATTTTTCCCCAACTGCAATAACTATAGAGAATTCCATCTCAAGCAATGGTTGCTTTTTAATTCTCATTTTCTAAAATTAAATTAATTGCTACTATTTAATTAAGTTTAACTAAATTTGGTTTAGTTTCCAGCCATCCATCAATTATGGATCAAAGGAGCTTCCACGCTTAAATATTTTAATAAATTTAGCTCTGGTGTTTGCTTTATAATATGCAGGTAGCAGCGTCCAAATCCCCATTTGGAGTTCTAATGAATACACCCAATGTTGCACTATTGACAAATAAGCTTATCTATTTTCTTGAATATATTACTTTATTTAAAAATAATTTGCAAAAAATGAAGTTTATTTTCATACTGTGATTAGTATAGGAACCCATTATGACGCCTTAATTTACTAATTAGTATATAGGTTACTCCAAAGACCCTGAAGGCAATGAGATCAGATTGGCCCCCGTACCCCAACCAAGTGGGACACCAGAGCTAGCATAGTAATGCTGAGACCTACAAGTCACGTTTAAAGTATAAACAATTTCCTTAAATTGGTGAAATTACTATTTTTCCAACAGATCAATGGAACTCTCTTTATGGGTGTGTGATTGTTTAATGATGCAACGTTCAGAAACTTGAGGTTCCAAGAATTAACTTGTTGCCTATTCCTCGCTGCCCATTTGCTTTTTTCAAAAATTTCAGTGAGTGCCTCAGCCATTGCATTAGACTACCTGAGTTACTACCTTTACCTCAGAACCCAGTTTCTCTAAAAATTTCCACCGTCATGCACTATAATGAAGGATTCTTATCCTTTTTTAGGACATAGGGTGCCATTTGTGTTCAAGAATTCTCAAAGTGCCAAGATGGAGGTCAAAGCTTGTGCTTGCCTGTTGGAAAGTAAGAGTTGGATCAACAGGCTCAAATAAAATGTAGGGGGTTCCTGAGTATGGATGCCTCCTCCTGCAGTAGATGGCCAAGAGGGCATGTCTATTTATTTGTCAAAGCTGACTATACTGTCAAAGTCCCAGGTCATTGGTGATACCTGGGTACATATCAGAATTCCTTGAAAGAGTTTAAGTTAATATGAGACATGGATAACCCATCCATCAAAGAGATCTTAACCTGCTCAGAGATTTTAGATCTCGCATATACTGGAACCATATTGGTGCTGCTGGCTAACCTCACTGACAAACCTAAAACAGTGGGGACTAATACAGCAGCTGCTTATCTTTGCCTCTTTCCTGAAAAGTCATTGATGACGTTTAAAGCTTTGGAAGTCTAAGAGATTTTGGGTTTAAATCACCCCATCAGTAGATCTACTCAGCACCTCTATTGGGCATGAGTTCACTAGTAAAGAACAGAGCCAAATTAAGAAATTATTGGAATAATAAATGGACCTTTTCTCAATTCTACCTACGATTTTGGGAAAATGAATGGCGTTTTAAATCACATCAGACTGGAGACGCCCCACCCATTTGGTCCATCCCTATTAAAATAGTGAGTCAAAGAATCTTAAGTGGCTGTTGAGCTCAAGAAACAACTTGAAGTCAGGTTATTGGTGCTTTCACGTAGTCCTTGGGCCTCCCTTTTCCTGTTACTTTAAAGAAGTGTGGCAGTCATCAAGTGGTGATGGACTATCACTGACTTAACTCCATTACCAAGAAGGGCAGTTACCCCTTGCCCCAGATTGATGACTCTCTCCTCTTACTTACCAGGTCACAGTACATTCCACTATGGATCTCACTGGCATTTACTGGAAAGTAGAGCTAGCCCCTGAAGATCAGTCTAAATGTGCTCTCATAGCCAATGAGTGATTATTTGAACCAAATAGGAAGGCACAGGGCCTTTGCAATGCACACGCCACCTTTCAACGCGCCATGAATGGGGTCCTAGGGTACTTGAAGCTATCCTGTGTCCTTTTGTACCTCAGTGGTATCAATATCTTCTCGAAAACCTTTAACAGCCATATGTAACACCTCTGGAAAGTATTCAACCATCTTTGAAAGGCCTTAGAAAAAGCTTAAGCCTTCAAAGTGCTTTTTCTTCTAATCAGTAATGGAATTCCTCAGACACAAGGCCTTAAACCAAGGTATTCAGCCCATACCAGATAAAGTTGCTGCCATCAAGATGTCGTGCCCTCAAAGCCTTAAAGATATTCAAGTATTCCTTGGCATGGTAAGTTATTATTGTCAGTTGATCCCTCAGTTTCTAATTTAGCCAAACCCCTGGTCTACCTTCTACAAAATAATGTACCATTCAAGTAGCGGCCTGAACAGGAACAGGAACAGGTGTTTTCTTCATTGCAGACTGCTATTTGTACTAATTCTATTTTAGTTCATCCACACTTCAATTGACCTTTTTTCTTTTCACTGATGCTAGTGATGTCACTGTCAGGGACATCCTAGATCAGCATGATGAAGACCAGGTCAATCACCCAGTGACTTACTTTAGCAAGACCCTGAGCAAGGCTGAATGGAATTAAAGTATTACCAAGTGCAAGTGACTGGCTAGTTTGTTGGTGATTAAACATTTCCAGCCCTTACTATTTGGAACCCATTTCACTAAATCACTGACTATTCCTCACTCCGATGGTAGAAGCAGGTGAAGGACTTAGACAGCCAGTTAGCAGGAAGGGCCCTAAGGCTGCAGAACTACTATTTTACTATTATCATTGCTCAGAGATAATTCATCAGATTGCTGATGGTCTCTAAAGGATACCACTTTTAGCCACATTGACCACTGAAGAAGACTGACTGTACAATCTAATTGGACAGCCTGAGCGATGGGAGTTGGAGAATCCTGAGATTCAAGCCAAGCTATGAAAGATGACCCAGAACACTTAAATAAAATCTGGTATGCTATATAATAGAATAACAAGAAATGGTTCCCTTATATCCGTCCTTCTTGCCAAACCATTGTTTCTTGAAGGGAACACTATTGTAGGACATTTGGAAGTAAAAAATACCCAAAAATGTTTAAAGAAACGATGCTATTAGTATCAGATGGTTGAGACTATCCAGGAAGTTCTAAAGGCTTGTATGACTTGTTGATCCCATAATTGGGCTTGTCCTCAGTATCAATATCAAGCTGTAGCTTTATCAAGCCCCTTTAGTGTTGTCAGCGTCGATGTAGTAGGCCCTCTGCCCACAGGGTTATATGGCCATAAATATCTAATTAGCTGTAAATCATCTGAACAAATGTATTGAAGCAATTTCTGTTCCCGCTGCTGCAAAAGCCATGGTCCTATTTCTTATTTAATCCATTTCATCTAGCATGGATGCTCACAAACTTTACTTTTGGACAAAGGACTAAACTTTACCTTGCAAGTAGTCCAAAAACTAACTTCACTTTTTGGAACTAACCAAAGTTTCATCACTCCCTACAACCCCTCAATCAATGGGGTGGTAGATTGTGCTATTGGAACCCTCATCTTTATTTATGTGAAAGATGGATGCCTTTGACCATTCATGCTGGAACTACTACCTACCCAGCGCCTTGCTCACTCACTGAATAAGCTACCATCAAATAATCAATAAGTTCCCCTTTGAAGCTCTATATGAGCGTGCTCCTTGATTACCAAGTAGCGTTCAGCCACTACTTGATACCTCCATGCCTGAGAACTCTAATATGACCATGAGGGCATTAGCTGATATAATTGTCCAGCTTCAAGCCCTAGCCATGCTAGGCATTGCCATCACCACAGAAAGGGAGGTATTCTAATTTAATGTCAGCTGATCCTCCTACCCATGTTTTAATTAAGCGACCTAGTTCTTTTTTATCACCATCACCCCAGAGGTCAACATAACAAGCTCAACTTTCTTTGATATGGACCTTACAAGGTCATATATGAGGTGAACTCTGAGTACTCCATTGCTGACGCCAATCAGGAAACAGTGATGAATAGAGTACATGGCTGGCACATCTGGCCCTATACTCCCCTCTGTCAGGATCTTGAGGGGGGCGTAGTCAAGGTTTAAGATGATGAGTGAGCCAGGATCCCTACTCCTTAATTGAGTCCTGACAAATATTCTTGAGCCCTCATGATTAAAACCCATCCTTGAAGGCACTGATGTGAATTCTGTTCATGAAGCATCACGTGCAAGAGAAGTTATGGAGATGCCTTTTGGGATTGCATTTCCACTTCCCAAGCCTTGAGAGGTGTGACCACCCACCATTTTGGCTATGAGGACGATGAAGAACAATGAAGGCATCAACCAGGCGATCAATCTGGAAGGCTGTGAAAGATCCTGATTGTACAGGGCCATGGAAGTCCCTTAGGCACCATGTCTCCACATCCTAAAAAAATCAACACTTTTTAACATAATAAACTATTATATTTCGCACCAACTTTTTGCTTCATTGACCTCTCCGCTAGTTTACAGCTTTAAGTCCAGTTTGAACTTTAGCTACAGTCCAGAAAACTGTTACGCCAAGAATAGCATCAGTTTTGTAAGAGTAATTGAAGTCAAATACCCATTAAAGGGGCGGAAGGTGATAAAGCCCATTGGCATCATTACCGCCTGATCCAGGTTGATGATTGCCGCATCCACATAGGGGAAGAGGGTCTTACACGTGAAAGAGGATGAAATGCATGTTGGTCCAGGAGAGCACCAGGGAACGCAAGGCACGCCTGAAAGAGTGCAAGATGGAGGGATAGGTTTTGAGGTGGGACAAAATGACTGGTGAGATTGGGAGGGCTAGCAGAGCCAGCTTGGCACGCTTTGAGGGTGGCAAAAAACAACAAGGGGAGGTGCATACCATTCCATGTGGGGCCGTGGACATCAAACTTATTGACATTGATTGGATGGAGCAGCGCAAAGGTGAGTGTTGGTGTGATCATTTACCTAAAATACAGATTAATTAATAAAGTTATTGAAGCAAATAAAAGATCATTATGTATTAAACTTCTCATTCTCTTTCATGTTGATGATCAAATGTATTTTTAGTGAACACATACAATTAACTCTAGGTACTTTAAAATATCTACCATTTCATTTAAATCCCAATGAAATTCCATAACTGTCAAGTTTTATCCCTTATCCTTCATGAGTTCATACTTAAAATTAAATACCAAAAACCCAATTAAACCTATTTTAACCATTGTACTCATTGTCAATTGTCCTTTCAGAACCAAGACACCCATTAAACAGAGGCAGAGAAGATGATTATTTAAATTATGCATTATCTCAATAAAGTAGTAATGTTTACATAAGTAAGTTTAGCATTTGGACATCTTTCCTTGAGTAGATTACTATACCAGGAGTCATAGGAATTGTTTACTCCATAGCTCTTCTATATGGTATCAAAAGATTAAGATCTTTTTAGGGGACACAGGCCCAGTGGTCAAAGAAAGAACTAAAGTTCTATCAAGGATATGACCTCTTCAGTAGTTTGTGCCATGCACTACATCGTATGCTCACTTCAAGGGGCCCCACTCAAAATTATAAATTTTAGAAACTTAGTTAAAGCAGCATAACTTCTACTTCAGAAGAAAAAGGTGAAGATAATAAACATGCTATTTCTTTATGTCAACCCTCCAAGCCCCTTGCAGTTGGATGACTAAATTGAATTAAGCTATACCCCTCAGTTCAAAGGATTCAACTTTAACACTTTTACTGGATTAAAGATATGCCAGATAGGCCAAATGGTAATTGTGTGGGTTCCATCTATTTGGTCATAAAAATATTGACTGTTTTTTTTTCTGTTTTATTGCCAACACAATCAGGAGAAGTGATACTATAATATGAGAGATTCCACACTATGAACCTTAGCCAGATAATCCAATTACTCACCAATGTCAATCACCTTGTGGAATTACCTTTTGGGTGCAACCAGCCTTCCATCCGCAATTCCCCTGAAAGACCATTGTTTGACCCCATGCCTTGATATTGGAAGTGTTTTTCTGAAATCAGGATATAAAAATGATGAAAAAGAATATTGATCAATAGACTCAAACGTGAAAATTGACGCCTAAACCCAGAAAGAGCTTAAAAAATGCTATTAATAAATCATACATAAGAAATGATAGTTGGTAAGGCCAAGTCAATATTAGAAAAATTCCTTTGGATCAATTTAAGCCTAAAATACCCCAAGATGAAATCATTCTTACTCAAAGTAAAAGATCATTAAATGTCATATGTCCCTTACACTAGATAGCACACAAGGCATTAAATTAAGATGTACCTGCAAAAGGGTAAGAAACAAGAATTTGCCTAATAATCGACCTAAGTGATATCAAATCTCATCTGATTTTGTACATTCAACATACCTTTTCTCTCTATCAAAAATTTGCTACAAAGGCATTGTACAATTTGTATGCATCACCTGGCCAAGAGCCTCTTATCTGAATTCCCTCCTCCATTAATTTTATTAATCCTTTTTCTTATGAGGTTTATATTGATAAATGTAACATATAACCCTATTTTATACTACAAAAAAGTTACTTTGATGATTCTGTATCTCTTTTTAATACTTGCCTTCAATAAGCCCTTTCTCTGTACTTACCATTGTACAGATAATATAGCTGTTGGGACTTAATTTTGAATTGGCACCCTCAAATTTAATATTATACTTGTCTTGAGTCTTAGACTTCTTTAAGCATTAACTATCATGATTTTTGGACACAGCACCATTAAGCCACGAAAATGGAAGCCCAACAGGCTGGTGCTCACTACAGGGGTCAGATAACGCTTAAAAATGCCTGCACCTAATTGATAGCACCATGTAAGATAATCCATTAATGATGTAACCTGCTGGGTGCACAACAGGAATGGTGAAGTTGACCAAATAGAAAGTCTACCCATAGTCACGTTTTAGGAGTCCATGAAAAATCCAATGGAGAGTTCCAATTATCATCCTCTACATGAATTCCAATGATGGACTTCAAGACTTACTATGTGGAGTCATTAACCCAGGAGGAAGAGCCATCCACAAAAGGGCAACCGCCATGGACAGAACTCTCGGGAGCCTATACAATTTAAAAGTTTTCCCAAAGACATACAGTTAGAGAAACTATATATTGCTACATCATTCAAGTTTTAAACCAGCGCTTCATCATATTGTTCATTTATTAAAAGTATAAAGAGGAACTCCACCATCATATCATTACCAAAAGGGTCTTATGGTTGACCTATGAACAATATAATTAGCATCTCAAAGTAAAGGGAACATCTGCAAATTTTTCAAATCAAATCATTCCTATATCATACAGCACCATAACCTAATGGGTACCATTGGTTCCAATGTTATCAAGTATGTGGAGAAAGCTATGGAGCTTCTCAGACATACCATCATGGAGTCAAACAAAATTACTAAAAAATCATTTGAAGCTTTTGCCCAAGAGCTCCGCAGAAAGGACGCTAAAGCGCATGGTTAAATGGTGGCCCAAGCTTCTATTAGCTGTCATAATGAGGAAGAGCAGATTAAGCTCCTCAAGTCCCAGCTAGAGAAAGCCCTACAACAAATGATGAGCTTGAGACCCATCATACTTCTAAGACTAATTTATTACCTCAATATTTTCCTCAAGTTGCCCATGTTGAGCAGGATATTGAATCCCATGTGACTCAGGAATCTAATAATTCCATTGCCAAGTGACTCAACAACTTTGGAAATGACATGAGAGGGAAGTCACATAGTTGAGAAGACATTAAACAGGTTTATCATATATTCATTGAAACTAAGCAACGCTGGAATACTCTCATAGAAGAGCTGAAAGCCAAGTCTGACAAGCCTCCTCAGAGAACCTAATGTAAGGAGATGAAGGATGATTTGAATTGGTGCATTGGAGTATTAGAGGACAAGAACAAACTCTTGCAAACATACCACTCATCTGCTTGACAACAAATTTATGCTCTGTAATCCGCGTTAAGAACTTGAAGAATGATAAAGTTGTTCTCAAAAAAGAATTAACTTGTTGGATTTCACGCCAAGCCTTACTTTGGAGGAAATTGAACAACCTCTCAACCTTTTATAAGATCAAATGTGGTAACTCTCATGTCAAGTTGAACAGAACAACACACATACCAAAATCACTGAATTTGAGGCTCCTATAGTACAGGTCATTACAGGATTAAGCCAAAACCTTAAAATCTACCTTCAAGGACAATTTACACTTAGTGAAAGGAGTATCACATCCTTTCTCTGTGTCCATGAAGTCATGATTGAAGATGCTACTGATCATCAAAAGTTTAAGCATATTTTATCTTGCTTAAGCTGTATGATTTAAGGGATTATGGTACCTCATATATAGACGCTTCAAACACTTGGAGTGAAATAATGGAAGCGCTCATCAAAGAATTCAGTTCCAAGCAAAGTTTGAGTATGAAGAAGCAAAACTTCAACATCAATGAATCCCCCCCTCAGGTTGGGACCATCTAGTACTAAAAAAAAGAAGCAAAGCTTCATGAGAATTAAACTACGCTGGGATAAACCCTGGCAAAATTCGTGGATCACTTTCTATATTGAGGCCCAAATGCTTATGACCTTGAAGATGCTTACATTTCTTGATGCTGTAACTGCCGTAATTTTTGGTTTTCATATTAATTTGAACCTATCCATGCACTTCACATCTTTCAAATTAAGCTTTCAATTTTATCCTAGTCATTATAGAAGTCCTGATTGATGTGGTTGATATACACAAGCCAGAGACCTCCTGAAAGGCTTCCATGAAACCCAGAGTGTATACTATGGAGTAAGTGAAGCCCACAAAGGTGTACAAGCCCAAATGTAACTACTGAAAGAAGAACAACCATACCAAAAACGTTTGTTTTAAGAAAAACCCTGCTCCTACTGAGCAGGGAAAAAGGCATTGGCTTAGTTTCAATGTTGAGAATTGCCCTCGTTAATGTGAAACCTTGAACTTAGGATTTTGATGCAGATAATTAGGCGATTTTTCTTATATTTACTACAAATTTAGCAATCAATACTTTATCAGTATTAAGCCCTTAAAATATAAATTTAGTTTAATAGCATTAAACAGTTAATAACGCCAAATCAAAACCTAAACAAAGTTGGGATAATAACCTTTTCAGCGCTACACCAACCAATGTGAATAAATCAGCATGAAAGACTATCTTACCATTTTAAATTTATTGCAGGGAAGGCTGACCATGGGACAGACACTTCTGAATATGACTCAGAAGAGACAAAACTTAGTACCAGGGGAGGCACCCCAGAGAAGCGATGCTATCTCTTGTTGCCAGCGGGAATGACACTTATGGGGAGGGGGAGGAAACGTGTGAAGGGGCCTTAGCCACGATTGAACACGTGTGGAGGAAGGGGTCTGATTTGATGAACCAGACTGGGAACCAGGAGGAGACCAGCTGTTGGCGACGCGGTGGGAGACTATCTTACCATTTTATAGTGTCAAAACGCCTCATTGAATGAATTCAGGATGACTAAACATTTAATGCTCCACTGGCAGATATACCCCAGAGACCTACATTTTTATTTCATAAAATTAATCAATATCAAATGGCGAATTCTTGATGAAAATTAACCTCTCATAATCTCCAATGCATAGCTCTTTAATAAATATATAATCTAAATCAGCTTCCTGTTGTTATATGAATATTATTGTACTTGGGCAATGCACTACTGTTTCATGAAGTACAATGAAGAGCTTTATGATGAATCTCCTCCTAATCATCAGACATAATTAGGCTACACTGGATATATAAGAAAAATCCTTTTTAATGTATTCCTGAAAATCTAAGTTATATTCAGATTATGTCTATTAATCCTATTATCTTATTTTATTATTTCCCTTCAATTTAATTTCATCTTTATTTCATATTAGAACTATAAATAGTGTACTATTTTCTTAAACAAAACACTTTTTACATTGGAATATCGTATACACTTTTAAGTTTAATAGTTATCATTTTATTATAGATTCTAAAGTCTCATTTGACTCTGTGAACTTTAAAGTCCTTCCTATAGTTAATCTTTCCTTTAATGATTATACCCTGGTGGCCAAACAGATTGGTTCTCCTTTCCAGGTTTCTTCTGAGTTAAACCATGATGACCTAGCCTCAACCTTAGACGAAAAATCAAGATATACCTATGGAGAATACTACCATGTCAATTAATCCTAAACTATTGGTATATTTTCTTTAAAATGGACAAGATGTAGTATCTTTGAATTGTACCTTTACAAAAAATGTTTTGAGTATAGACCAGTAGACTTTGTACATTTCAGAATACCCGTTAACTCAAACATTTGTTCAATCTGTTATATTCCTGAAGAATTCTAAGTTTTTTAATGAGAAAAGTTGCTAGCATCATAAAATAAAGAGATTTAAGAAGGCTATACTTTATTAAAAGGAGAAACCATTGAGTTATAAAAATAAACAGGATTTTTCCTAAAAAAGGAATTCTGAGAAAACCTAACTGAGATGAATGACTGTTGAGTTCTTGGTTCTGTTTCCTTTTATGAAAGATTAGTGGTTAAACACCTCTAAGCAATAGAGTAATACCTTTAAAAACTATCCAAGCTACAACGTATCCTACAATCTAAAGATGCCTCTGCACCCATTTCAATACTCTTTGGCGAGGATACTCACTGCTCCAACAATAAAATTGAAGCAGCTCAACTGAACACCTCAGTGCCATTTCCGTTTTCTTTTTAAAAATGTTCCTTGCAGTTTTATTAATGAAATTGCTAACCTAAATTCCTTAGTGAATTCCTCATTTATCTGCGCTGAAACTCCTTGCTATTTAGACAGCAAAATCAGAGCCTCTTTAGCTAATTTTCACCCCTTTTCTCATTTTATCTATTCTCTAACAGCTTAATTATTAATTTATTTCTACTAGTATGTTATGGTTTCTTGCTAACATTAAGGATTAAACTCCTCAGGCAAAATTCAAATATTCTCAAAAGTAGATTGATAAGTTACCACCTAACTGCCTCCCTAAACTTACCCAAAGCTATGCTCCAAGTCTGTTACCATTGAGTTGGTAAACACCAGCAACCAAATCTTTTTACTTTTGCTATAATCTATCATTTGACTCCTGTTAAAATATGGGTTGCTAGATGGTAGCTCGCTTATGCGCCCTAATTTCAATTGCACAGATCCTTGACCACTTTCTTTGATTAAAAAATATAGATAATTTGGGGCAATAATAGTATGAAGACTATTAAAAAAGTTAATTGCCCAAAAGCCAAGTTGAATAAAGGGCCAACGCTAAAGAGGTGCTTCTTCTTAAAGATATGTTGGTACTTGTAGAAAACACTTCCCCATTCTCTTCTCGCAGAGCCAAGTGAAGACTTGATTATAACAACCTAAGGATATATGATCCTTGCACTCTTATTGCAAGAGTAATGCTATACAACCAATTTATAAACAACTAAGTTATTATCAGGGTAAATATAATTTTATTAGTGGTAATTTGGAGATTTTTGAAAGTAAAATTGGCACACAATTTTTCAGCTGTCCGCTGGAAATTATTTGCTC
>JAKSZP010017682.1:0-51522 GCA_022478985.1 Massospora cicadina | reverse complement strand
GGAACATAATGCCATAGGGCATGGCTGGTCCAAGAAGACAAAAGAGCATCTGAAGCAATTCTACTACTGGGATTCAATGAATTTTGACATCCAAAAACTCTAGAATTCTGTGCAGAGTGCCAAAGCAAAAAACCATTCCAAAAAAGCACATCTTACCAGCTTGTTTGGCCCAACTTTGCCTGGCACACTGTATCTAGATGTTGATGGCCCACTTCCAAAAAGCAATATGAAGGCCAAGTACATAATAGTAGTCATTGACCACTTGACCAAATGGGTCAAGGCCAAGGCCATTCGGGAAGCTGGAGCAGCAACCACCACCAAGTTTGTCCTTGAAAACATCATCCACAAGCATGGATGTCCCCAGGTTATTTTGACCAATAATGGAACCAACTTTACCGCCAATGTCCTTGCCAAGATCAACCAACTAATGGGAGTACAAGGTGTGCTTTCTGACCCCTATCATCCCAAAACTAATGGGACCGTTGAGCGCGCAAAAGGGACATTGGTGAAAATTATCTGGAAATTAAACTCAGCCAAACAATCCAAATGGAGTACTTATCTAAGTTCGTCAGTCTTTTTCTACGATATCTCCTACCATTCATCAACCAGAATGTCTCCGTTTCAAGTATTATATGGTAGACACCTGGCCCTACTGACACTGCTTTATTCAGCACTAGAGGATCCTGGAAAAAAACTTGCCTTTAGAATGTTGAGAAGCTTGCAGATTCTTTAATCAAACTACAAGCTCAAGCCTTTGATAACAGTTTTTCTGAGAAAAAGGCCCAACATCAAAAGGACTTATAGAATCGCTACACACTGGCCCAATCCATGGGTGTTGCAAAGTAGAACTTTGTCATTAACTTTGAATTTGGCCAATTACAAAAGTTAGATTGCATCTGGGTCGGGCCACTTGAAGTGATTGAGAAAACGTCTAAGTTCATATACACAATCAAGGATATTAGGACTGGCCATATATACAACTAAGTCCATGCAAAATATCTAAGAAGGTTTGGAAAGTGTGCCGATTAAGAAAAGAAAAAGTAAAAAAAAAACAAAAATAAAAACAAAAAATATTTTTATAATAGTTTTATTCTAATCATTACTTTAGTTCACACTTGAGGTAGGGGAAAGTATCCAACTTCAGACTTGAAAGCATTCAGGCCAAAATTACAATAAGAGGATTATACTTTAGACTCATCAGGCATTCAGGCCAAAGTTACCAAATAGAAAACCCAACTCCATTCTCATTGGGCGTTTGGGCCAATGATAACAGACCAACATATGCTTATCAGGTATCTTAGGTCTTATGTTTGAGTCAAGAGGGGGGAAATGTCATATTCTGGTGGTTGACCCAAAAGTAGACCCTTTGACAACCATCAGATCGGGCCAATTACCCTTTCAACGCTTGGGCTAACACCTATTTTCTCGCCTCAAAGCCTATTGCTTTTATTAATTTTGGCCAAATATCTCAATGTCAATTCAATCAAGTATTTTATCAAAGCGCTTGGACCAAATATGCACACATATTATGGCCAATTTCCTATTCATCAAATCTCAGCTTTTGGTCCCAATTATGGGGAACACAATCAATTAAATTGTATACAAAATTGTTTGGAACTGACCCAAATTTAACGTCTAAAAATCCCATAGACCATCAGACAAATGAAAACCATAATCTATCTTCAGTCCCAGGGCGAGATTCATATGTCAATCCATTTAATTGGCATGATAGCACTTGCCCATGGACTGCCTGAAAGGGAGTACCTAGTGCTATCAAGGGAGAGGCCTGCTGACGTCCCAATTAGGGTACGTCATCTACTATAATTGAGGCAAGAAATTCACAGAAGGTGTATGTCATCAGCAGTATGTCGAAAGTCAAATAAAGAAGATCCTAGGACAATTTTACATGCTTTTATCGCAATTTTGTATCTAAAATCTTCCCAATTTTGAGAGTATTTTGCCATTAATAAGCCTAAGAAAAGGTTTCAGTCATATCAGTTCAAGGGCTGAACTGAGGTGGTGAAATATAGTTGAAATTTTGTGCTCAAATGTGGCCAGGAGATGACCTAAAGGTATAAATACCGCTCCTGGCCTAATAACAAAACATCTAATAAATACCATCTAATAAAATATATATTTATTTCATCTATTTCCTGTTTTCTCATTGAATCCTTTCTTTGGAGAAAGTGTTGACAAGCTGGACACGCCTAGTCCACAGCTTGTATATCTACCTGCCTCAGAAGAAGTTCCCAAACAAGAAGGGAAAATTATGCCCAAAATTGGCTGGAAGAGTCAGGGCAATTATAATAGCCCTAGTGAGTTTTTGAACGGTCTGAATACTTTAAACTACAGGCACTATCAAGGATCAATTTAACGAACTTTGACCCAAATAGACGTGCAGGATAATAAAAAACAAGCGAGCAATCCTTAGATTTTCACATAGCCCTTTGAGGTCGCATCCATGAGGACTTTCCTCATTCTCTTAGTCAGATTGCACTTCTGACCAATGTTGTGACCTCTTCATGGTCAATTTTGGAAAGTGTCCCCATAAACTTCAATCAAATTCAGTGGGGTACTCACTTTGGGTTAAAAGTCTGCTTATGTAATGGGTCCTTTACCCACCAATTGCATACTGCAAAACCTAAAAGATAAAACTGTGAGTTACTATCAGAAGCGTTGTTAATGCTTCAGTAACTAAACATATAATTCTGAGTCAATTAGTGACAAAACCTTATTGATTAATGACTAAATTACTAATTATTTAATTAGCAATTGAAACGTAATATAAATACATTATCAGGGAGAATTTCTGACAATACATTGCAAATTTAGAGGATCAACACCCAGCGGATTTGTATATTTGTTTGGTGATTCCTCAAGGTAATAGTTATCATTAAAATGATAACTCTGACATCCACTAAAGGATCTAATACCTAGTGGGAAAAAAGATATATGTAATCTAATTGGCTGTGTAATATGGTCATATAAAAATCCCAACAATTGTGTTCAATTAAATTTGGGTGATGGAAGGCCAGGAGTGGCTTACAGTCATTCATACGGAATAGGATCTATAATTTCGCATAATGCATTTTAGCTGAAAGAACTTCTTGGCCACATTCCATTATATTTAGTTAATGCCATTCTTGGCAAAAATATAGCTCACCTTTGTGGTGACTTACATTGATGATATCCTCATGCATTCTCACTCCTGAGCAGCATGAGAAGGATCTGGAGGTTGTGCTGGCTGCTTTTTACAAGGCGAACCTTTACATTAAACCCTCCTAGACAAGTTTTTCAAGGAGGGGTTACCTTCCTGGGTAACTTGCTGAGGGGAATAGTGTACCCTATTCCCCTCAGCAAGTTTGATAATTTACATGTGTGTACACTCCTACCACCCTGAAGCAGCTCCAAAACTTCTTGGTCACAATCATATTTTTGAGGAAATTTTCCCTCGCACTCTCACAGTTGGGAGCGCCACTTCATCCCTTTATGAAAAATGTTCTTTTCAAATGAATGGAGGATATTCAATAGACATTTGACGCCATTAAGGATGCGTTTGTGGCGCCTTTCATTCTCAAGCATGCTGACCCTTTCAGTCCTTTTAACATGACATATGATGCCTCTTTGGCCACTTTAAAGCAGTGCTTCTTTAAGAGCATGATTGGTTGAAACATCAGGCCACTTTCTTTTTCGCATGTTTGCTTTGTCCAAACAATCATGGGCTATTAAAAATAAGAAATTGGACACCGTGATGTGGTTGCTTACCCACGGTGGTGCCTTCTTCATGGTGTGAAGCATAAAATGATTGTGCGGACAGATAATCAAGCTCTATGTATTTCCAGAAACTTCAGAAGCCAATGCATCGCCATGCCCAGACATATTGCAACCTCTGCAATCAAATTTCAAATATGAGTTTTGTAAGAGAGATCTGAATGTCCTTCCCAATTTGTTGAGTCAAAACACTTCTTTGAGTCTAATGGAGGAGGAAGAACAGGAGCTAAACATGGTGATTCTGTCAGCCCAGATCTTAGATATTCCTCCACCTGCAATTAAGTGGTGGATTGGGACCCAGATTTTCCTTTAGTCTCACAGGTATTGGTAGGTCAAACGTCCTGCTTGGAGGGACTTGAGCTTTTTGACCAGCTGGTACTTCTGGCTTATAGGCAGACCCATTATTTGTGTAGGAGGTGACATTTTGGTTCAGTTCAAGTGTTTTGATTCTGCCCCAATTCCACATTGAGGTTATTCATGCCCATCATGGCACACCAGTAGTAGACCACCAAGGGAATAAAGAGTGCTGAGATTTGGTGAAGCGGACCTTTAACTGTCCAAAGATCTCCAAGGAAAAACCTAGCATGGATCACTAATTGCATGACATGCATGCAGGCGAATTAATAAGATCATGCAAGAATGATTTTCTAAATCCCTTGCAGCAGGCAGAGAGTCTGCAGACCTCAGTGTCAGTTGATATTATTGAACTTCTCAGATCAATGGGTTTAATGTGATTTTGGCGGGTATGGATCACTTTACCAAGTTTCCACTAATTAAAATTTGTTCTCCAGTCATAACCTCTGAGGAAACAACCTGGATCCTTGTGAGGTATGTTTTCTCGATGTTCAGCTTGCCTTAGGAGATCGTGAGTGGCCTGGGGTCACAGTTTACAGCTCATTTTGGACCAAACTCCTGTCTATTCTGAAAATCAAGCTGTACCACTCCATCGCATACTGTGTCCAGTCTGATGGCCAAATGGAGTGCTCAACCAGATTCCCAAAAGGTATCTTTGCTGTTACGCCTCTGTCATGTAGGACACCTGGATGGATGATCCTCTATTGGCACAAATTGCATATGATAATGGCACTCATGCATCTAAACAGCTTTTCACTATACATAGTCACACTGGGTATAACCTCTCATTTTCTATTAGCCTGTGCCTTCACACATAAGTCCCTGCCGTGACAGAGCATGTGCTGCAAATATGAAGCACTCAATTTCTGGTTTAGGAGCATCTGAACAAGGTTATCAACAGTTATAAGCAATTTACAGACTGTATATGGCTCCTACCTATGAGAACAAGGTGGGGTCTTTCATCTTGTTAGATATGTGGCACTTGCATATGAAAATGCCTTTCTGGAAGTTTTTGAGAAAGTGCTCTGGTCCTCATGTGGTGGAGGTGGATTTGTATATGGGGCATTTAATTAAACTCTTCCAGATCACTGGAAGCAGCACCCTGTTTTACACAATTCTCAGTTATCCCCATTTAAAGGAAATGCCCTAGTGATGTCAGAGCCAATTATGGTGGAATGATAGCAGGAAGCTGAAGTTGATGCAAATTAGCCTCACAAAAATCTCTCGATTTGATACAGTACCTCATGGCTTGGAAGTAATTTCCACCAAATGAAAATAGGTGGTTCAACACCTGTGATTGTGTCCATTGTGGTGAGTTGGTGAAGGCCTTCCACGCCCTGCACCCCAAACACTCCATGCCCTCCCCCAAATATTAACATTCTCTTGGCACTAAGTTGCTGAATGCCCAAAAGATAATCACCCTTGCTAAAGTTCCCAGAGGTGTTGCTCCCCCTGTCTAAAAAGGGAAAGATAATGTAAGTCCTGGGGAGCACCCTCTTCACCTTAACTATATGATTTTATACCATTTAAAAACAAAAAATGAGTTAATAAGGTAGCCATACCTCTCATTCCCCAAGGACATCTAGCCCAGTTGGTAGATGAGAGGTGGGTAATGGCTTATTTACTGAAGATTATTTCCCTACCTCCCCTTCTCACCATTTAGGAGTTGGTGCAGAAAATTAGGAGTTTGTGTCTAGAGATGGTAGCGGTAAGAAGCCATCAGTAGCAGATAGTTTATAGCCTCTCCTTGTCAATTTAATATTAAAACCAATAGTAAATATTTCCTATCCTTTAAAGCTCACTTAAGTTTTGGACAGTCATGGATTTTCACTCAAACCTAATATTAAAATAATAGGACTCAACCTTTATTAGATGTTCAGAGGTCGAAATAAATTCCCTGTGGATGTAAATTAACCAGTTAGCAATGGGTTAGAGGTTCCTGCAGGCTGAATATACCAATTATTTAAATTTTCACTGAAATCCATATATATATACCAATTAAACTTCATTGGGTGAATGGTACTGTAAGGAAAGTTTATTTATTTTGAAAATATTTAGTACTATCCTTAGTACTAGGGAAGTATAATAGATGATGATTAGCATAAATATCAAGTATAAATATAATTTTAAAGATCAGATAGATCAGGGTAATCGGGATTAATCAAAATGTGTGGCAAGCTCACTTAATCCTATCAGTGGATCACTAGGAGAACAATTCAGATTCATTAACTGATTTGTTAATTATAAATCCAATGTAATTGATGTAAATCGCTTGTTACTTCATATGATAATTTTAGACCTAATATAATATAGATCTAGTATACTATGTAGTTAAATATTAATGATTATTGGTACTATCTATAGCTAAATAATAAGTTTCTTTCCACTTGATTTCACTTTTGTGCATTTTATTGAAAAGTAACTCTAATTCTATCTTTCAATTTGCCATGACACTGCTCCACAGATGTCCTCGTCCCACCACCTGCTGCTCCCAGGTGGAGCAGCTGTGAAACTCCACCAAGTGTTTTTTGCCCAGCCGGAAAATGCTTGCAACCTGACTCAGTCAGTCCACCCAATTTTTTAGGTTATTTTATTCCCCAAAAGACCTCATATTTCACCTTGCGTGGGTCCACCCAACTTGTACCAACCCCAATGCCCTCCCACGCTCAAGCTTTCACTTCTACCTTCATGCTAGTGTGGTCACTTGATCCCATACGCTGACAAGGCAATTATAGAGCTTGCTTTGGCTACCTTTTCTTTTTATTTAACCATTTATTTAACCGAGGTAAGCTGACCAGGGGATGGACATTACCAAATATATGTGAAACTAAGGAAATAACTGACAAATATAAAATTGGGAACCCCAGGGTACTCAATTTACCCCTGTTGCCAGCGGGACTGCCAGGTATGGGAGGTTGGTGCACTATTTCGAGGGGGTTTCCCCTGCTATGGAGCAGGTGTGAAGGAAAGGGTCTGTGTGGAGGAACCATAGTGGGAACCATGTTCTATGAGCGCTTTTTGCCTTGGTCTCATATATCCATAGAGCCAGGCTTGGAAGTGCTCCAGTAAGTGGACATGGAATCTGTTAATAACCCCATGAATGGTTGGGACCATGCCCATGAACGCATCTAATGTAATTGTGTGGATTGTCCACGTTGCAATGGGTATTATTAGGGAGCGGAGGGTAGATGGGATTGGTGACTTGATCTGGAGCGCGAAGATGCTCTTTGATATCGAGAAGTCCTGTTCATTTTGGATCTTAAGCAGGCGTGCGTCTTCCTGCCATATAGCTTTGGTTGGGGGGCATGTTTCTAGGCGGTGATGTAGGGATCCCTCCCCTCCACATACTGCACATGTTTCGTGGAGGGAGTTGGAGCGGTCCACCATCCTATAGGTCCTTCTCAGACAGCTCCAGGCGTTTGCTCTTATCCTCAGCTGTAGGAGTGGGTGGTGAGTCATTCTCCACACTGTCTTCTGTGTGGTTAAGTCGTAGGGGATGTCCAACATATCTAGGTATTCTATCCTAGCTATGTTTGGGGTTGTTTCGAGTATATCTCTCTGGAGGTGGTTTTCTGGGTTTCTTAATTTGATTTGGGGGCTGGGTCAACCCTTCCCTGCACAGTGCCAGTGTTCTCTATGGTCCATCCCATATGGCGGATAGTTCTGAGGATATGTTTGAAGTGAGGGGAGGTTCCATGCGGACCTGTTGCAGTAGGGTGTTTGGCAAGGTATGAAAGTAGTCTGGATGGGCTATGTGGGTTGGTTAATTTGAGCGCCTGTGCAAAGTTAGTCCTCGCTGCTCTGGACCAATGTTGTTGCGGGAGGTCTGGAGCAAGGACTTCCTTTATCCAGGTACCTAGGATGTGATTGGTGTGGCTCTCAAAATCTATTAGTCCCATGCCTCCACTTGAGCGTGGGCCAAATAGTGTTTTCATCCGTATAGGAGGGTGAGAGCCAGGCCACAGCCAGCCCTGGATAAGCGCGCAAATTGAGGTTATAAAGGTAGGTAAGAAGGCGATTGCGTGGGCCAGGTACCATAGTATTGGGGTGATGAGCGAGTTAGCAACTGTAACTCGCCCTGTTAATCCTGGGATTCTTCCCTTGAGGGAGGCGACGCACTTGGATACCCGTTGTAACAGGTTGCTTTCCATTGTCTCATTAGCATATCCCCCTGATTCTAGCCAAATTCCAAGGTGTTGGACAGGAGTGGTGGTAGGAGGTGTTGCAAAGGGTAAAATGATTGGGTTTTTTCTTTGTGTGTTGGTATGAGGTTCTGATGTTGTGGCCCAGTTGTTTGTGTATTTGCCTAAGAGGATGATTTCTGTCTTTCTTTTGTTGAGCGATGCATTGCTCACCTTGGAGTATTCCTCTAGAGTGCGTTCCAACTGTTGGGCATCTTCATTGTTTGCTATACCTGCTACGCAGTCATCCGCAAAGGCCAGTATCTTGACTGTTGGTTGTCCTTGTGCGGTTATCCCCATGAGACGTGAGTCAGTTACTCGGAGGAGTGAGTCAAAGCTGAAGTTGTATAGCGGTGGGCTGAGGGGATCCCCTTGTTTGAGCCCTCTGTGTGGTTTAATCTTGTTTATTAGGAATCCAGGGCCGCATACAGCCGTGGTTGCAGATTCTGTTAGAAGCATCGCCCATTTTGCAAATCTTGGTGGGAGTTTGAAGGCATGTAGACATTCTTTTAGGTATGGCCAGCTAACCCGGTCATACGCCTTTTCCTGATCCAAAAAGACCAGGGCACCAGTTGCTTTGGACTGGCAAATGTTTGCAACAGGGTGTATGTTTTTCCAAATTGAACGCCCTGGTATAAACCCAAACTGGTTGGATGATAGGACGTCAGATGCAATTGCGCCTAATCTAGCTGCTAAAATTTTTGTTAGAATTTTTGTGTCAGTGTTAGAGAGTGCAATTGGGCGCCAGTTGGCCAGGTCCAACTTGTCACCCTTTTTATACAAGGTTATAACGTGTATTCATGGCCTCCTGGTAGTAGGCGTGTTTCCAGCAAGCACTGGTTCATAGACGCCAATAGGAGAGGGGCAATTTGTTGAATACATTTTTAGTAAAATTCGTGGAGTATCCCATCAGGCCCTGGGCATTTCCTACGTGGTGCACCGCGAATTGTCTCCCAAAGCTCCTCCCATGTAATTAGGGATAGCATGTTGTAATTCAGTGGTGTACTTTGTATCTCAGCAGTATGTATAAATTCTTTAATTTTTTGTGAATCTGTTGGCATTTTGTGATATAATTCGGTGTAATAACGGTGTACTTCCACCTTGACCTCCTCAAGGTCAGTTGCCACAGTGCCGTTGGTCTTGCAGACCTGTGTGCACGCGGGCTGGTTCCGCGGAAGTGGAATTGGTGGAAAGAGTATGTTGAACAGGTTTTGCCTTCCTTTATGAACTTACCTTTGTTTGATACTTTGATTCTGTGTTGGTGTTCAAAAAAGAGGTTGTTAAGTCAGGCAGATATTTCTGCCCATTTGCGTCCCCATTTGGGTCTATAGCCAGATCTTAGAGTATTTATCTCCAGGTGGTCTAGTTCCGCCAAGGTACACTTGATTGTGGCCATGTCCGCGGTGTACTTATGTGATGCAATATGTTGAGCTTTGTTGATTAAATCCTTTTTGAAATTTTACCATGTTACGATGGGATCTGAAGTGAATGGGGCTGTGAATTCTGGGTTCAGAGCCTCGTTTTTAACCCAGTCAGATATCTCAGGCAATTTTATATTTTCTGGGTGAAGCTTTCTCCAAGGCGACACCTGTGTGTTGGATTGGGTTGGCGCTAACTGCACTGTAACCAATCGGTGGTCAAAAAAATTGATCTTTTTGTTGTAAATTTGGAAATTCTTGAGCAGTGGGATTGTGGGACGAGGATGCGGTCAATGCAACTCATCGATATGAGCGCTCCCTCACATATGTTGGGCCACGTCATGTGGGGAAGAAGTGGTGAACTGGGAGGAGAGCATCCTATAGGCCAAGAGATGCCTTCATTGTGCAGAATTCAATGTGTCCAGGTGGGTTTCCCCTGGGATTAGGCCATCGATCCATATTGAGGTTATCCCAGCAGTTGAAATCGTCTAACAAAATGGTATCTGGTGGGAGAGTGAGAGTAGGAATTTTTTCAAAAAATTGTTTTCTCTCAATTGCGGTGCACAGTGCATAGACACATGCTATCAAAATTATTTCCTCTTGGTATGTGATTGTTGCTACCAGGACTTGACTGTGTAAGTGTGATGACGAATTTGTAATTTTAAATTTTCCTGTTGTTTTGGACAATCACCCCACGGTGAGACATCCATACTGATTGTGATGGTGCAACCCTGGTTGACCAGGATCCTTCTTCCCCTTGTAGACAGTGGGTTTCTTGGATAGCCAAGATGTCTACAAGAGGTTTTTGTAGGAATTCCAGCTTTTTGGTTTGGGACATATGAGCCCTGGCTCCTGCGATGTTTAGCATCCCTATTGATACTGAGGTGCCCGTGGCGCCTCAGGAGTGGTTGGGAGGGCCCTCTTGCCCTATCCTACCGCAGCACATTTTTGCCATGCTCCGCGTCTGTACTGTAACTCTTTCACTGCCATTGTTGGTTCCCTTGATCTGACCCAATGATTCACAGGAATCGCGGTTTTTTTCATTTGCGTCAACCTTTCCCAAACAGGTCTCATGTTGATTTGATGCGGATTGTTGATTGGATTCTATATTTTTGAGGTTTGACTTCAGTGAATTGTGCACCACATTTTTTCCTAAATTGCGGTTGCATTGTTCCTCAGTATGTGCATGACTGATGTTGCTTTGTGACTTGGTCAGGTTACTGTGAAAATTTTTGACCTGGGAATATTGTTCTGATTGGTTGGCTCGGTGAATATCCAAAATATCCTCCCAAATTTGTCTGGGGTTAATGGTGGACTCCACATGTGCTGCCGCTTTGGCCACTGCTCGCTTGCGGGCTTTTTGTGCCACTTTACATTCTTTGCATGTAACTGGGTCCACGATGGAGTATAGTCCATCTTCTCCCCAGCGGAATGGGTGGTGACCATCAGTTATTTTGGCGAAGTTTTCATTATCTTTGTCCATTGCTTCCTCACAATTATCATTTTCCATTAAGCCCTCTTTCACAGGGCATGCATGTTCCTTGTGGACCAGTGAGCCACAGCAGTTGCAAATGGGTGGTGCACATTCTGGTGTAACTCAGAATGCATCTGACTGGCCCCCATCTGCGAAGTGAAATTCTAATGTGTGGGGAATTCTGAGAAGTCCTCTTCCACTTCTGGGAAGGGGTTGAGTACGGCGATAGCTTTGCCCATGCACAGGTTGGGCATCAGGCAAAATCGCTGTAATTTAAGTTGCTGAATTTCTTTGTAGGCTACGAGACCTTTGCAGAGCTTCTCCTCGATTACCTTACAAGGAAGGTTGGTGGGGAGTGAGTCAAAAGAGATGAACAAAGTTTTTACTTTGTTCCATCTGGTGCATGCAGTGCGCACAATTTTTTGCCCTTGGGGAGGGCAATTTCCACACAGACTTTTGCTGCGGCATTGGCTTCATCAGCTGTTTCAAAACCAATATTGATCCAGCCATGGCCCATGTTATTGGTGGCTACGTACACCGCGAGAGGGAAAAGTGAGGGCTGTGCCTCACATGTTTTCTCCTACAGGGTCAGAGACTCATCCCTAAGGAAGAGTCTGATCCCATGCTCCACCTTTGACAAGGGTTGGTTGAACTTTTTGTACATATATTGCGCATGCTTTACAGTGAATACCATAAACCCAGATGGTGTCTGAGTTTGTGATTTCTTTGCAGATTGGGTTCCTGGTCCCCCTCCAGGGCGTTTCTTGCCCTTAGTTGCACCGTTAAGCACACCGCTCGCTGCGACGCTTGCCCATGTTGTATTATTTTTATTGATAAAGTCGCCCATCTCTCCTGTGTGTGATTATCCAAATTTGCTGTTCAAATCAAATTGTAGTAACTAAAGTGATTGTTACGAGAAAGAAAAAGCTTCCTTTTGGCTACCTTTTCACCAGCTATATTTATTGTTTTTTGCCATTTTAAGGGCTACTTTAATATTGAGTTCTCCTCCAAATAGGATGCTGATGCAGCTGCAGATACCCCATTATTTTAAAAATATTTCATCCCTACAACTTGGTTATGCCTCCCTACAGACTCTGATGGTAGTTTCTTTTGCAAAACTCCCATCACATCTCCCAGCCCAGAATTTATATGATGCATTGATGACTGGGATATCAGCCTATGGCACCACCCTATTCTTCAATATATTGTACCTGCCAGTACAGAGCGCCTTGCCGCCCCTCATGACACTGCTACCATAAACCCTCACCGCCTCTATATGGCCCAACAGATTTATCCGCATGCTCACCTGGCTGCAGCACTGTATCACCGATTCTGGGCTAGGGCCAACAACAGTTGACAAGTTTGTCCCATCTGTTTTGCCCTTGACCATAGCAAAAAACCTACCCCATAATACTGAAACTACCTCCACTCCCTCCTCTGCAGTTGTGGTGGCTGCTTCTGAATGGGGTATCTTGCTGCCCCCTACACCCCAACTCACACAATCAATGGGCCAATGCAAAGCTCCCTTCCGCACCCATAACTCCATCCTTACCCACCCAAAGTTACACTAGCCAATCAGGGTCAGACTTGGACTACTAAACCCACCTAAGTGAAAATACCTTTCACCCCATACCTAATTTATCATCAAAGGCCTCATTCCATTAGCCAAAATCCTTAGAAACTATTGGATGAGACTGATGAAGTAGGTGAAATTGTTCCGTCCTCCCCTAATTGAATTTGACTTTGATCATTTTTTGAACTCTGACTTTGATACTAAATCTGACCTCAAGCGGTATATTCCTAAAACTAATGCTGTGCTATTCCATAGTGACCATCTTTTGGCTGTTGCAACAGCATCATCCCCAGAAAATATTAAACTCTTGGATGCCAATATCCAAGCTGTTGCTTGCTGGCATTAGATTTACCCAAGGTCAGCTTTCCCCCAAAACTTTCCCTGAATCGCCAAGACTGAGATCATAGGGTTAAATAAAACATCCCATGACGCTGTAAAGGTTGTTTATAACTGATACTATTTGGTTCTCAGAAGCAATTGGTTACCCCTGAACAAGCGAAAAGATGACCTATCTACCTGAACACCGCATGACTGCTGAGCACCACCTCTCTGATTATTTTGAGGCCCTCTGCACCGCCCAAATTGCCTCATCTGACCCTGTTTTTGTCCATCTCGCACCTCACTATGTGGATTCCCCCAAGCCTTTGCTTTCTGCAGTAGTCAGAGTCAGAAAAAGCATTAGTTTAGGTACCAAACCACCCCCAGCCCCTCTCCTTCTACCATGGCTTGTTAGTGGTTAGCCACTTCCCCACCTGATTGGTGTGTTTTTACTAGGATTTTATTTTATTTAATTAAGGAAAGACATCCTGTGGACGGACAATACCAGGCTCAGAGGAGCAAAACTTATACTAAACTAAAATTTGAACAAACAGAAAGAGATGAATGTATTACTTAAACCAAATCAAAAAACATAAAACTAAAATGATCCAACCAGGTAAGATGCAGTAAACTGCTATGTTATGGTGGGGGTGAGTGAGTATCAGGAGGCTCATCTTCCTCCTCTGTTTTGGACAGTGTACAGTAAAGTGCTGAGAGCATGGGTGTGGGTGCATCCTCAAAATGGGGGTCAAGGTAGCAGAGTGGGGCTTGCAGCTCAATTTTTGCTATGAGGAAGGTGGTGATATATTTGTAGAGGGCTTTCTCAGCCTCAAGGCGACTTTGGGGAGGGTGGTAAAGGTGGCAATGTTGTTTCTGGTAATGCGGGTCTTGGGGCCAAATTTTGTGGCTGTAACAACTTTTTGTATTGTTTTGTTGGCAACTTGGTGGGATTGGAGGAATTCTTTTTTATGAAATTGTTGCATGGGGGGAAGGAAAGGGATGGGTATCCCCTTGGCCAAGACTGCAACTGATTTTGCTACAGCCTTTTGAGGGGGTGACAATCAGGGGATGCAACAGTCTCTTAGGTGAGTTGGTGGTCACCTCAGAATTTATTGGCATCAGAGCGTAGAGAATAGTGCCAAGCTGGAAATTGAGCTGCATATTCTGCATTTAGGTACATTTTGAGGCATGAGGCCTTGACTGAGTCAGGACGGAATTTTCTAAATCATCAACTTCCTCTAAATAATCCCAGGGATTTTAGTTAAAGACAATAGGTTGATCAGCATAAGGTAAGCTGGATTTAGTGGCTGAGTGGGTTTTTTGAGTTTACTGGTGTCCATGCTGGCTCCTGATTGGTTGGAGTGGGAGTGGGGGTTTGACATGTAGGCTCCTTATTGGCTGAATCAGTGGCAGTTGCATCTACTATTTAAATGGAGGGGGGGAGGGAGGATTGTGCCACATTCAAAAAAAGTTTTTGGATTGGCGATGGGAGCATAATGGGGGGTAGTCAAGCATGTGGGTTCCAGCTTGGGCTATGGTGGTGCAGTGCCACTTTATGTGGTCCAGGTCGAAAAAAATGGGGCAGATCATGCACCCTTTATCTACTCTGGCCCAGAAAGGGTGGTTGGGGGCAGAGGGGACGATGGTGCAAGGAGAAATTAAAATTGCGATTTTTGGTTGAGATTAAGCATACAGTTGCAAAGGCTCAAGGGACCACAAGTCATTTGGCTACATTGGGAACCACAAATTGTAGAATGGGGCTCAGCGCCATACGCTAACAGATCAGCTATTAGTTCATTATATAAAGTATCAAGGGGAGATGGGTGGGGGCCTGCAGATTGAACCACAAGAGTGGTGTCATCAGGCAACCAGGTGCAAGTGGTTGGGATGGGGGTTCCCCGGAACACCAGGGGAACGTTGGCTGCAATTGTAGCATCAGCTTCACCTGTGAAGCTAAAATCAAAGTACCCCTTGTAGGGGTGGAAGTTGATGAAGCCTGCAGGCCACATAAGCGCCTGGGCTAATTCTATTATTTGTTTTTTGTTATAGAGAAACAATTTGTCATATACGACCTGGAGGCCAAAGCATCTTTCTTTGGGGGAGCACTATGGGGATATGAGACACCGCTTGGGAACGTGCAAGGTGGAGGGTGAGATCCTTGGGGGAACGTATTAACCTAAGGCATTAAGGGGCTGGTTGACCTAGTTCAAGAGTGTTTTCCCGCTGGGTGGAAGATTCTAGGGGTTTTGCCGCTGCCCTATTTTGGAGCAGCGGGCGGTCAGGCAGAGGCCATTGGTGGTTTGCTGTTTATCAGTTTTTCAGAGTTATTTAGTTCTGCTTTAATTTTTAAATATGCTTGGAAGTAATATCAAATGGAAGAAGTGAAATGCGTTTTTATTCAGATTTTATTTTGTTACACTATCCGGACATTTCAAACTGTTTAGGTTTTTTTGTTTTGCTCTTTGAGCTTTTGGTATGTCCATCCCCAGGTCAGCTTACCTTAACTAAAATTTTAAACTATAACTAAATAAACTAACACCAAATTGAGGCTTCACTCTTAATAGGTGAAATCCCAACAGAGCCCCTCCAAGCCTTGACTGGGGGTGGCAATTGCTTCACTTAAAGTTATAGTCAGCCTTAAACTTGTTATGATAGCCAATCCTATTGGCTAATCTTTTTAAATTGTAGATTTGGATTAGTTAGACATTTGGAATATTTGTCATGTAAAGGGGCTGTCTCAAATGGGACTTTGAGCTTCCCGTCCAGCAGCAATTTCTTTTATTCATATCATGTTTGCTTAGATAAGAAAGATGATTTCAAAAATTTGACATCAGCTTGAGGTAGATTTGGCTCATTGACAACAGCCAAAATTATTCAATTTGATGGCCGTATTGTTTTATATAAAACCTGAATTGAATGTTAAAACATTTTTGTTTTCACTTTGAAATTCATGGGAGTCCAAAAGAAGTTTAACCCAATAAGAATCATTTTCAAAACCTGAAAACTTCGCGTAATCATTGAAGCTGCATTCAGTAATCTCTGGTAACTCATTAGGTAGAACGCAGGATTCTTAAGGTAATAATTATTCAAGGCAGTTTAAAAGCTTGACTTGCTCAGTACTTTATGCCAATCCTTTGTGAGAAATAGAGTCAATGTTCAAACTTGAAAATTTAAATGCTAAATTTATATATTGGAGTAGCATCAAAGGTTGGACTAGGGGTTTGTGTACTAAATTCTTTAATGTAGAGTTTGAATCAGTGGGATTGGCTCTCATATAATGATCCTTAAGTACTCTCTTGAGTTTTTTGATGGAATTAGCCTATATATTATTGTTATTAAAGTGGAATAAATTAAATGGTTTGGTCCTTAATTCCATTTGTAGACAATAATCATCGCTCTGAAGGTTGAAGTTTAGTTTTATGGGATAATACCTATGTCCAGGTGGATTTTCTTCATTAATTAGGTTCAGATGAGAAATCACAAATTCAGCTGGTCTTAGTGAATTATCATCAAATAACATAGATTATTAGAATTGAAATTTTCATCATTCCTAATGGTTAGATCAGGTGGTTTGAATTTTAAATCAAAAAGGAGGCCAAAGTTATGGATTATACTAATTGTAAAGCCTAAATCGGGTGATTTGAATTCTTTGGAGACAATTGGGCTACCTAAATTGTTAGTAGAAAATAAATAATCATGATCTCACTTTTGAGCGAATTTTATAAATTGTTAAATTACCTACTGCTGTCTGGCCATGTCCGTTTTCCTATTGATGTCCCTGGATCCACTGCCTGCTGCTCCAGTGTGGGGCAGCGGTGATCCACCTCCCAGAATTTTTCGCCTTGCAGGGAAATGCATTCAGATGGGTAAATAGTCTGCTAACCTCTACTGGCTATTTTGTTCCTCCATGGGACTTAGCATTTCACCTTGCATGCATCTACTTGGTTTATCCCCATCCTCTCATCCTCCCTAGATCCACTGTTTGATTTTGCCTCCATGTCAACTACGGGCGTTTATTCCCATATGCTTACAGAGCAATAAAAGAATTTGCCACCTCTACCTTTGCGTCAGCTGGCTTTATCAATTTCCGCCCCTTTAAGGGCTATTTTGAAATAGGATTCCAAATGGAGGAGGATGCTGCAGTGGCTTTGTTGACTCCCCTAATTTATAAAAACACCCCCCGTCCCTACTACCTGAACACATCATCCTGATGATACCACACTGGTGGTGTCATTTGCCAACCTCCCTTCACATCTCCCGCCCCAAATTTTGTATGATGAGTTGATGTTGGAGCTTTTAGCTTATGGCACTCAGACCAACCTAATATTCATAGATCCTTCTAGTGCAGAGCTTTGCTGCCCCTTGAGCCACTGCCACCATCATCCCAAGTCACTCTACCATTGCTTATCAAATCTCCCCCTATTCTCACATCAATGCAGTGTCAGGGCATTGCTTTTGGGCTTGTTTAATAGCTGTCAACATTATTATCCCCTCTGTTTTGAGCTTAACCACTCTAAAGGTCCTGCTCTCATGCTGCTTCACCTGTTACTATTTCTGAACCAATTTCAGTGGCATCTGAATGGGGCGTTTTGTTGCCACCTCCCACCCAACATTATTACTTGCTGGGCCAATTCAGGAAAGCACCCACAAAAAACTCCAGCCACAACCAACACCCTGGGCTCAACCTAACCAATTAGAGTCAGGCTTGGACCACCATTCGCACCCAAGCACCCACCCATTCGCTTACTACCACCTACCCAAATTCTGCATCCACTATTCTCGTGAACCAAGATCCTTGGAACCTATTGGATAAAGTTGATGAATCAGGTAAAATTGTCACAAATGAGGATGATGAATCAGGTGAAAAAGCCCAGATGAATATGAATGGGTTGAATTTTATAATTCTGATTTTGACAAAACCCTCTCACCCAGACGCTATGCTCCTAAACCCAATGCCATCCCCTTCCAAAGTGACCACCAGCTTGCCTTAGCAGCGTTGGCCTCACATTTCAATGTCACCACCTCCACAAAGCAGTGACCCAATCAGTTGATCAATTCCATGAAGGGCTGAGCACAATCAACTTCTTCATGATTTCCCTGAAGTAGCACAGGAGGAAATTGTACCAATCGAAAAACATCCCAGTTTTTGACTGACATCTTGCCCTAGGATTAGCTGATTCAAAATCAGAATTAGAATGTCTGATATGCAGTTCCCTCAAGGTAAGAGTTTGACTCCATGTACTCATTAATTTAACCTTGGATTTAGGAAAAATCAAAATTGAGAAAGATGTGCAGAGGTAAGTGAAGATTTGACCCAAAATTAGCCTTGTTTTATTTATTTTGAAATAAATACTCTGATGAATTCAATCCTGATAGCATAGGGAACTGCAAACGACACAAGAAAAACCAGAGTATTCAGCGGATCAGTTTGTTGCCAAATCTCAATTTTTATGTTATGGACACAAAAATTAGGTTCGCCATGGGATACCAGGTAAGACAAGGCAAGAGTGGCCCCAAGGCCACCAGGGAAACCCACATGAGGGCAGGAAACAAAGAATTCTGAACTGAGTTCAGAATCGCTTGGGCCTGACCTTTTAAGGTCGCCCTTCTGGGGAGCCCTACGCACTATTCTTTATACCCCTAGGAGCATAAAGAATAGCTTGGGAGGTGCACAGCCCAGCGCTAAGCCTGCATGAACCTCAAAACCCCAAAATAGCGTTTTGACTTGAGATTCAGATTTCCAAATCTCGATCTGAAATGTAATGATCAGTTCAGCCTGACCATTACATCACCCCCGCCAAGAAGGAGCCCCCCATAAGAGGGTGGCCCATAGCTGGAGGTAACCACCATGAGGGCTTCTGCAGCAAACATGGAGCCAGAATTGTACTGCAAAAGCCAGCCTAACCAGTGAGGGGAAACACGCCCAACGTGGGGCTGGACGGTTATCCCACACAGGATGGGATGACCGTGGGGTGAGGGGCCCTGATGGGCCAGGTTCCTTGGTTCCAACCAGATTCCTAATGAGGGGGAAGCCCCACTAGGATTTCAGACTAACAATCGCTTCAGATCCAGGGTTGGCCATTAGTCATAAGCTCCACCCAGTGCTAGTTACTCAACAACTGGGGCCTGAAAAGATCAATGAGGTTAGGCCAAACTGGGGATCTGGTGGCGTTCTAAAAGCACACTGAGCATAGAATAATTTAACGATCAAAAACGTCCCAGTTTTTGACCGCCATATTGCCCTAGAATCAGCTGATCCAAAATCAGCACCAAAAGATTTCCATATATGCAGTTCCCTTGAGGTAAGAGTTTTGACTCCATGTACTCACTAGTTTAACCTCAGATTCAGTAAAATTTGAAAATGATAAAAAGATGTACACGGGTAAGTGAGGATTTGACCTTAAAATTAGCCTTGTTTTATTTATTTTTGAAATAAACACACTGACAAATTAAATCCTGATAACATAGGGCACTGAAAACGACACAAGAAAAAACCATAGTATTTGGAAGATCAGTTCGCCACCAAATCCCAAGTTTTTGTTAAGGATAAAAACTAGGTTTGCCGTGGGATACCAGGTAAGACAAGGCAAGAGTAGCCCTAAGGCCACCAGAGAAACCCACGTGAGGGCGGGAAACAAAGAAGAATTCTGAACTGAGTTCAGAATTGTGTGGGCCCAACCTTTTAAGGTCGCCCTTCCAGGGAGCCCCTCCACACTATTCTTTATGTCCCTAGGAGCATAGAGTATAGCTCAGGAGGGGCACAGCCCAGCGCCGAGCCCACATGAACCTCAAAACCCCAAAATAGCATTTCAACTCAAGGTTCAGAAATCCAAATCTTGAGCCAAAATGTAACAATAAGTTCAACCTGACCATTACAGAAATCACCAAATTGACCAATGATGCCAATGACGCTGCCTTGTAGGCTTCAAAACTAGCAGCACATAATCAAACTGCTAAAATCACCTGGCAAAATGTAGTCAGTTTGACTCAACTCCCAGATGCCTGCCTTCAAGCTGAACCTCATATTGCAGTTAATTGAGGCTGTCTTCCAGGCTAGTCTTGAGGTAATTAACCATTATTACAAACTCCTCCAACCCTACCATGCTGATGCCCCAATACCCTTGCTCTCAGCTTTTGTCCGCTTCTAAAGCCAATATGCATCTTCTTTTTTAGTACTAGATGGTCCCAACCCGAGGGGGGGATTCATCGATGTGCCAATATGCATCTTCCACAAAGACTCCGCCTGAAGAAGAGCTGTCTGACATCTCTCCCCTCAGCCATGGTGGGTTAGCGGTGCTCCTCTCCCTGCCTGTTGGAGGTTTTATTTTGTCTTGTCTCCTGTTTGTTTATGGGATTTATTGCTTTTAATTGGTAATATCCATCCCCTGGTCAGCATGTCTCAAATAAATTTAAAAATAAATAATCATTAAATGGTTGATAATTAAGGAGAAATATGGTTTGACTTTAGTTTCAGAATCCTGGCAAGGACTTTCTCATAGGTTCTTAGTTGCAGGACTTCAACAATTTAACAGTTGCAGGAGTAAAAAACTCAGCAGCTGTTCAAAGATTTAGGACTATAGAATAACCGCAATTAGGCTTAATGTTAGCGCTTTAGATGGGTATAATAAATGATACTTTATTATAATAATGCTTCCCAGTACTTATGGTACTTGAAGGCTAATAGTGAGATGCAAGAGAAAATTCAGTATAGGTAGAGGGTATCTATGGTTTAGCTAAATGACAAACTGACCTACCAGAACTCTCAAAAATCTTTTCACCCTGATGTGGCTTAATTCTAGTTGTTTGGTCGACAGCAGAGATGATGATTCCATGTAGTAACACTTAATATACCTTATCCAATCAGCTATCTCGAAATTATCTTTTTATTTCTGCCAATTACAGAATCTACTAGTTCTTAATTGAAATGTATGATGTTTTTACTCTCTGGAACCCCATTCAGTCTATAAAAGGGGCTTTTTTCTCTTAGATGTAGCACTAAATTCAAGTTAGTGCATCAGCAAACTTACAAGTCAGTTCTCCTATTCTGCTGAGGGTTATAAGGAAAATTATTAACCTGATCCAAAACTATTCTACTGAGAGTTGTGAGAAAAAATTATTACTTTGATCTGAACTATTCCGCTGATAGGTAGACTGGCAATTTCTAATATCATCAGAACTATTCAAAACTGGGACATTATTCTCAACTAGTCAAATATCTAATTATCTGATATAACTCTCTTTAATAATGCTGGGGGAATAGGAGTACACAAAATCATGTACTTAGTTTATGGTGATTTTAAAGGCAAGAGATTCAATAGAATATTCATTGCCCCTCTTGTAAGTGATGACAAAAAGTCCCTACAAGATGGACCCAAGTTTGCCACTTCTTGGAGTGATATGGTTGTGGTAGTATAAAACCAAGTCTGATATTTGTAAGGAGGGTAGAGGTGGTCTGAACTTATTAGCTGCTTGTCCCTTTTAGTGATAGTTTTTGCTGAATTGTCATGGCATTATATTGTAGCTGAATGGTATGTTGGGCTAACCTCCTCATGGCTTTGTCAGGATTGTCAGTCCTAGCAGAAAAAATATCTTTAGCAAGAGGGTAGGTACCCCAAGTTCTCTACCATATATGACATGGAAAGGAAATATTTTTAATGATCTGGTATTAAGTAATACAATATGCTATAAGGGCATTAGTCAAGAACTGATCCCAGTGTAGAGGGTCTGAAGTAGCCATTTTTTGTAATATAGAAACCAAGGTTCTATTGCTCTTTCTATGATACTATTTATAGAAGGGCTATATGGGCCAAGAAGAGTAGCTTTTCCCCCATGGAGGTAGCCAGGATCTTGAACATTCTGGAGGTAAATATTTTCTTGTTATCACAGAGTAGAACCTGGGGGAAACCATGGCAAGTGATAAATACACTGAAGCAGGAAAGTTGCGGTAGCATTGGAAGTTTGGGTTGGGAAAGCTACAGCTTCAACCCATTTCATAAATTGATTAATTTATACTAGTATGTATTGATTCCCACTGGTAGACTGGGGTAGGGGACCTACAGCACTAGGCTTATTGTGTGTAATGGTTGTTGAGGGGTAGTAGGTTGATATTAATATTTGGTCTTGAAAAAAGAATTAATTTTTACATGTTAGGCACACATCCAGGATTTAAATAATGGATTTCATAGTTCCCTCCCAATAGTACTAATCTCCAATCCACTCATAGGTCTTCTACACTCCGCCATGCCCAAGGTATAGTGGGTCTCCATGATAGCAGGTACTCATTCTGAAGGTCAAAGATAGAGCAACCAATTTGCCCTACCTCAACATATAACTTCCCACTCTCCACTTTGGTGTTGCAGTAGTGTCTTATTATCATTTTCTTGCCAGGTTCATCCTCATCGTCCCATGCATTGGGGGTCATAAGGAGGTCATACAATCTCTAAGACTCACTATTATCTAAGTGAAGGACAGGCATAGGAGTCAACCTATTGACATTCATATGTCAAGTTCCAGCTTGGTGTTCAAACTTCATATCATAATGTTGAAGCTTCAAGGCCCAATGAGCCAGTTGTTAGGAACCCATCATGCAACAGAATGACCTGGCTTCCTTAGTGGGTACTCCAAGACCCACAATGGCAGCTAAGGTCAACAAGGACCGTTGGTTCTGATGGACTATGGGGAGCATTGGATGGGGTGTGAAAAAACTCCAACTTAGGGAATTGTTGCCCATGTGCTGTTTTTACTTATTTTTCCTAAAGTTAGATGTTTTTTAAATGATACGTTTTATTAAACTTAAAGCAAATTTAGGTAAAAGAATAACCCAACACCCTACTATTAGCAGGGTGCTAGGTCATATGAGAGAAGGGGGAAGAGCTACTAAGATGAATTGCAATAAGTGAAAATGAGCTATATTTTTTCTGTTGATCAATAGATTAAATCCTCAAAGTTTTCCTCAATAGTGCTATGAAAGGTTTCCAAGCTATTCTCAGGATAATTTACCAACATCCAAATGTCTGAATATGCATTTTTGATTTTGGAATGGAGTGTCAGGTTTGATCCCCAAATTTGGCCCTTTCTTTTTGACTTTTTGAGCAGATTTTATCTTCTATGTAAGTTTTCCCTTTCAGATTAACTTCAGGTTGAACTACCAGTTGGGGGCAGGGAATGAGCCTGTGGTGTGGGGCTTCTGAATTCTCCCAAAATCTAAACAAAGTTGCATATATATTTACAATAATAACAACTTGCAGATTTTGACACTAGGATGGGTTTGGGTGGGGGAAGTGTGGGAGAGGCATGTGGTAAACAGGGAGGATAAGAAGCCACCCATCTCTCATCCAAGGTAGCCCCAGGTCAGAGATTTGCATGAGAGGCAGGGCACTAGGGTTTGAACCTTTTTTGGTTCTAAAGGGGTGCATGACCCTATCCAGCTTAATAGCTGGAGCTAAGACCCTTAAATACCCTTCCCTTAAAGGATAGGGTCCACCCCCTTCAGGGGCGCTAGACAAAGCATAGTTCTTGTGCAGGGTCAGGAGCTTGATGGCTGCAAGCTTTGTCTTCTTGGGGGATAAGGTGAAGGTGCCCCTGGTTGGCCTTGTGAGATTTGGGCAATTAACTCTTGACATTTCCTACAATATTTGGAGGGAACACAACTATCATCATAGGATGTAAATCCCTTCCACTATACTAGGTACTGCAAACTGCATTTGAAACTTCAAGAGCTCTAGATCTTTTCTAACTCAAACTCTGGGGCCCCCTCAATCATGATGGCCTCTAACTCCACAGGCTTCTGCTCTTTAAACGGTGATAAGAAGGAGGCGTGAAAGGAGTTATAAATCTTCCAGCGTGGGGGAAGTTCCACATGAAAGAATCCATTATTCAACACCTGGGAAATGGGGAAGGGCCCTGCGCGCTTGCAAGCTAACTCACAAAATGGCACCTTGAGGCGCAAATTCTTGGTATCCATTATAACCAAATCACATTCTTGATAGTTAGGAGCCTCACGTCATTGCT
The DNA here is from genome assembly GCA_022478985.1 of Massospora cicadina. Classification (NCBI taxonomy): domain Eukaryota; kingdom Fungi; phylum Entomophthoromycota; class Entomophthoromycetes; order Entomophthorales; family Entomophthoraceae; genus Massospora; species Massospora cicadina. The sequence continues at coordinate 27,423 of JAKSZP010017682.1, read as the reverse complement.
TATCTGCAAATCGCTCGGCATCATTGGTGGATTTGGTAAGCTGGTTCTGAATCTGTTGATGCACCTTCTAGATGTGGGTGACCTAGAGATCGGCAGCAGGAATTTTACTGCATGCTTGTGGCCCAACCTTAAACAAGGGTTGTACCCCAAATTAGCATACATAGGTGATACCATTGATGAATGAGAGAGTTTTTGTATGCGAATTAGGCCATAGGAAGGTACACTGCCCATGTATCCTAAGAAGCAGTCGCATAGCATCACAGGTACTGCTCTAAGGACTGGTTTGTGCGCTTTGTTTGGCCATCTGACTGGGGGTGTTAAGCTGAAGATCTGCATGGCTTATTCTTCAACATTTCACACAAGCCTCCCAGAATTGCAAGGTAAACTGAGGTCCCCTATCATTGATTACTTCTTGAGAAACCCCAAACAGAGCAAACACCTTGTGCCACAAACAACCATGCCATGTCCTCAGTTATAGTGGTTATCATACAGGGGGTAAAGATAGAGTTTTTTTTGTAAAATGATCTACCACCACTGTTGAGAAATCTATATGACTGGAAAATAAGCCTAAATAACCACTGATGGATCATCAGTTATCCATCATGAACCTATATAAGTAATATCAATTACTCTGAGATGAGCTGACATTGAGTGATCGACCTTGGTGAATAGGAGGAATTCTACCGGAGTTTCAATGATGAGGTGGAACCCTGGAAAAGTAGTAAATAAGTAGTAAATAAGAGGTAAGGTCAGAACTGACCAGAAACAACGAAGATATGTTTGAGAGATCAAGAGAAGGAAGGGGGTCAGTTGATTAAGGAAAAGCGAGTTAGTAGTAGGAGCTGCATATTTTATACTATAAGAAAATAAAGTGTTGTTGCCAAATCAATTGCTTCATGTTTCTATTACATTTGTTAAAGTTTATCTTGAGACTGACAATCTCCATATCATCTGTCCTTTGCTCAGTGGGATTGACCCTGTGCACCCTCTTTGGCGTATCTTTGATATATCGCTGAAGTTATAACAACTACAGTTGCATTATACCCATGGGAGTTGGGTAAGCTTACAATAAAGTCCACTGATAGTGACATCCATGGACCTGCTGCTTGTTGAAGAGGGTGGAAGTGGACGTTCCGCTATGTCCTATCTTACTTGGACCTAGCGCAGATCAAGAATTGCTCAATCCAGATGGGAACTTCCTTCATCAGCCCATTCCAATCATACCCTCAATTGATTAAGTTGATACATTTTTAGCGCCAGGATACACCATGGTTGGTGGTTCATGATGTTCTCTTATGACACGAGAACGCATCCCAGAGGGAACCCAAATCTTCTTATGAAATTATTATTACCCTATCCTTTTGGGAACACCATCCATAAGGAGCTTTATCAGCATCAATCTTTGCCAGGAGGTCTCACCCTTCAGGATCCTTAAATGGGATGCCAAAAAGCGTCCAGGAGAGAACCTAAATTGAAAAGAGATGCCTGGACTGGGTCAGATGTAGTACTTCAATCACTGACACAGTTGGAGCATAAGAATAGTAACGTCCATAGAAGAACCTTTATTGATAGGATGACCAACTCTAAATGAGTATCAGGGGTTCTGAGGGTTGTGGACCTATGGGATTTGTAAGTCTGGGGGAGCGCCCCCTCCGCTTGGACTGGGTGGCGTTCCCTTTCCCATCCAAAAAGGGTCCAAGAAGGCTATCTGACCTCTCATCTCCCAGGGCGACCTCGCCCATGTGGTGGACAAGCGGTGGGTAACAGATTACACTTTGAGGACCGTGCCACCCATCCCAGTTTTACCTTCAGCTTAGTTGGTACTTCAAATCAAGGGAATTTGTGCCAAGCTATGAGAGAGTCAGCATCCCCATGGGGTAAAAGGGTTGAATGAAGTTGATGGCAATGAGCCTTTGGCATCAAGGCCCAAGAGCCCCAAACCCTTGGCAACAAAGCCTAACAGGCGCGTACTTTTGGAAAATAAAGCATCTAGTGGCGAATCTTCAGTATAAACTTGCTGATGACTCAGGCCATTGGGAAATGTTGCCGCCAGTCCAAAACCCTTCCTGAAAACATCAAAATTTTCATCCAACATATCTAACTTAGCAAAACGGATGCTGGAGCGACCAGGTGCTGGTGGGTTGGGTGCCCTGAACCCATTCCCAACCTCTTGGGACTGCCCAAAGTGGGGTGGCCTTGGGAGGTTCCCACCGCCTATCAGGAGAGATGCCATCACTTTAATAGTCAGAACTGCAGAAAATCCACAATTCATGCATCCATGGATGAACCAATGATGACTCGGCCTGCCACCAATTCCTTCAAAGTCAGTTCCAAATAAAATCATTTCCCCCCTCGCTCAGAGTTCGCCAGGTTAGGTAAAATTTTGAGGGCCCCAATCTCACGCTTTCCTAAGCTATTCTCCAATCTATTGTCTACTTAAGAAGTCATAATAAAATGAGGAAATTGACAGCTGATTCTCTTATTTTTAAATTTTTAACTTATTGTGGGGAAGGCTGACCATGGGACGGACACTTCCAAATTTGACCCAAAAGAGACAAAATGTAGTAACAGGGGAGGCACCCCAGAGAAGCGATGCTATCTCTTGTTGTCAGCGGGAACGCCACTTATGGGGAGGGGGAGGGAACGTGTGAAGGGGCCGTAGCCACAATTGAACACGTGTGAAGGAAGGGGTCTGATTTGATGAACCAAACTGGGAACCATGAGGAGACCCACTGTCAGCGTCGTGGTGGGAGGTATCCAAACATCCATGCTTGAAAGTGGTACACCAAGTGAGACCGGAATCTTTGGACTGCTTCTGGGAGGGTGGGGATGGAGCCTGCGATGGCATCCAAGACAATCGTGTGGATGGTCCACATGGAGATTGCAACCACCAAAGCACAGAGGGAGGGTGGAAGGGAGGAGGCCATTGATAAAGCAAACATATTTCTTGACAGACTGAAGGGATGTATTTGATCCTGGCCCAGCAGACGTTGAACTTCGCGCCATATCACTTTAGAGGTAGGACACTTCTCCAGGCGGTGGAAAAGCGTTCCATACTGGACACACACGACGCAGTATGAGTGTAAAGCGTTAGAGCGCTCAGCTGTACGGTACACCCGCCTCAGGCAGCGCCACACATGGGAACAGATTTGAGGCTGCAACAGAGGATGGTGTGCGTATTTCCAGATAGTTTTTTTGGATCTCAATGGAGTAAGGGATGTCCATCATGTCCAGGTAGTCCACCCTGGATAGGACATGGGGCCGTGTGGGGATCACGCCATCATGGATGGGTAGCCCCTGTACCTCTTGTGTGAACTGAGGTGAGGGGTGGCCTCTTCGGGTTGTATGTCCACTAATACAAATTCTCCACTCAGCGCTCCGCATGGAGAGGAGGATTCGTTTGTAGTGGTTTTTAGTGCCATGAGGACCTGTGGCCGATGGGTGTGAAGCCAGGTATTTCATCAGGGAGTGGGGGTTCGATGGATTGTTGAGGCATAAGGCGCGGGAGAAGTTGGAGCGTGATTCTCTTATTTTAGAATTAATAAAAATCTTCCTGTGCTCAAATTTATATTAAATTAAGTTCAAATCTTTCTTGCCAAACCACCGTGAAATATTTAATGTGACCCCATGGGCCTTGTACTGACTGAACTGTCTCAGTCATGTTATTAACTTTGGTTCCCACCATAGTCGCTTGGCCTATTGTGTCAAGGTCTTTCTGGAATTTACTCAGTCTCTCAACTCCTTATGCCTAGGCCCATTGGCCCTGGAGCTGCAACAGCTTGATTCCTCGCTGAGTTGTTTTATACTTTTGCAGTCCGTTGGCACTCAGTTGTTACTTTTCTCCCAGCCCATTTGAACACTGTCCAAGCAGTGATTCCCCTGAAATTCTAGCTTGATTTCTGGGTGCTTTTGCATCCTGATTGGCAGGTTGATCTAAACTTTAACTGCCGCTCTCATGACAGGATTTGGCTTTGGATTTGGTTTTATTTTAGGTCTGGGTTTGGATTTGGCTTTAGGTGTTGGGGTGGAGGACATAATCACAGCAATGGCTGGAGGTGGCGGAGAAATGAGTTGTTCAAAGGGAATCCCTGTGACTAATTATGAGTCCATATCTATTGTGTGACCCATTAGGGTGCGCAGCTCAAGATATCAGGTAAAACATGGGCGCTTCTTTTATAAACTCATACTTAAAAATTAAAGCTCAAAAGGGCATGATGATTTCAGGTCTGCCTGTGAGCCATCTTCTGAGGTTTTTAACAATAAGTGAGCGACTTGTGGTCTATGCGCACAACCACAGTGTGCTTGGCCCCAAGTAGCAGGTACCATCAATGCATCAGGGACCAAGAAACTTCCGCCAACTCTTTATTATAAATGGCCCAGGCTCGCTCTGTGGCGCTGAACTTCCTTGAGAAGTATTCCGCACGGTGTCCACGACTTTATGTTCCTGCAGAAGTACAGCCCTCACTGCAGTTCCAGATGCGTCGCATGATAAATTAAGTGCTATATCTTCATCAGCATGGTGAAGAATGGGGGTAGTAGTTAAAGCTCCTTATTGACTCAAATGCCTGCTGCATTCTGGTTTCCAAAAATAGTGCATTATTACCTGTGAGAGGGTGAAGAGGTGGGGCCAGCTATGAAATTTCTGGTGAGAACTTATTGAGAAACGTAACAGATCATAGGAAGCTCCGCAGTTGTTTCTGTGTCAGGGGGTAGGCCATGAGCAAATACCGTCTGGCTTAGAAGTTGCGATGGCATGACCATATTTTTAAGATCAAATTTCTCAGGAATTGAACATTATCCTTAAAGAACTCACATTTGGATGGCTTAGCAACCAGGCCAGCTTTCTGGAGGGCTAAAGCCACTGCTACCAAACTTCTTGCCATGTTGTTCAGCACTTGGTGGGTGGATCAAAATGGCGTCCTCATAAGCAAATTCACAGAAGAATCCAAGATCCCCGAAGACGTCATCTATTTGGTGCTGAAAAACTGCTGGGCACTTTTCAGACCAAAGAGCATAACTTTAAAAATGGTAAATGCGTACTGAGTGCAAATTGCAGTCAGCCACTCCTGGCCATACTTGACCCGCTCCTGATGGAAAACGTTCACCAGATCAAGTTTGTAGAACATCTTTGATCTAGAAATTTCTTGGAAAATCGCTGTTTCCAATGGCAAAGGGTATGGGTCAGGAACTGTCACATTATACAAGTGTCCATAATCAATGCATGGTCTCAAAGTACCATCTGGCTTCAGGGCGAAGGCCACAGGGAGAGGGCATAGGAGAGGTTTTCTTAATCACCTCTTCTGCACCATGTCATCGATCCACATCTTTATAGACTGGTCTTCTGCAGCCATATAGAAATATAGTAAACAGTTGATTATGATCAGATACATTATTAAGTGGAAACTCAAGATCAAATTCTGAGTGACTAGGCAGTTTATTAGCCTCTTCCACGTCAAAAACAGACTTTATTGGAGCGAGGATGAGGAGCAAAGTAGCCAGTTCAGGCACATAATTCATAGGTGTGTCTCCTCAGTGGTGCTACTGCGTTGCCTGTTGCCAGGGTGTGAAGAAGGAGAATTTTACCTGAGTGAGCATTGGGGGAGAATGCTAGCATATGCCGCTCCAAGTCAATACTCACTGACTGACGGCGCCACCATCCTGCACCCAAAATCACTGGGTAAAGAAATTCTGGGATCAATGAAAAGTGAGCTACAAATCCATCTTTATAGGCAACAAAGAGCAATGGTTTACAAGAGGGAGTGTGAAAATAGTATTTGAGATGCCCCAAAGCTGTGGAACCTGGAGTAACTGCAAAATCTAAAGATTTCGCCACATTAAAATCAATGAAGTTCCATGTGGCTCGAGATTTCTACCAAGGCATTTAACGTTACCTTGCGTTACCCTAATAAAATATGAATGGGGAATAAAAAGTAAGCATGATTAACTTTATTCAACTCATCAAAGGAGAAAAGGGTTGAATCAGACTTTCTAACCTTGGAGGGTTTGCGCACCTTGGTGAACCTGTTGGTGAATTGCGTGGGCATAGCAGTGGCCCAGGTATAAGACAAAGGTGCAGACTTAGGGTCAGCAGGTTTGATAAGGACCGCACCTTTGAGAGATCCTCACAAACAGGATCCACGCAACGCTTCTCCTCCACCTGATTGACAAGTGCAATGAGGTAGGGATTGATAGCTGGGTCTGCAGGGTTTATGGGGATTGCAACCATACCCAAAGGGTCATTTAAAATATCACAGGGTGAGAGAGATAATACAGAGAGAGACTTGTCCAAATGAACCATTATAGCTCCTTCAGACCTCTGAGAGGGTTAGGAAGGCCCCAATGTAATAACCTAGGCCATGTTGTGAGTGTGTAACTGCATATTCTTATACTCTATCACACTTTTTGCATTTGCAGGACAATTGGTGCAATAGTTAAGAGCTGGAGTTCATCTCCTCCTCAGAGACATTCACTACTATTTCACTTGTTTCGCCCCTGGCGTCAAATTTCAGCGCCTGGCTGTAGCCTAACGTGAGCAAACTAGGAGGAGCCTCAAATTCAGGCTGTTTACGGTGAGGTGAGGGTGACAAAGGGATTGTGAGTTGTGCCACCCAAGCCAATAGGACCTGCTGTATGATTATAACAAGATTATTCATAACAACAGCTAAGGAGCATTCTTAAGAGGGATATTAAACTTAGTTTGGGGCAGAGACATTAAAATTAAAAGGTTTTGAACCAACAACTGCACGTTTATAATTTTAGGTTGGGTTACAATGTTAAGATCTCAGCGTGCAAGGGAAAGACCTGACTTCCTTTGTGGGTACGCCAAGACCCACAAGAACAGCCAAGGTCCACAAAGCGCCACTGGTTTTAATGGACTATGGGGGTGTCAGGAAAGGGGCAAGTAAATTTTAGACTGGCCTGCCATTCTGGATGCCCAAACACCCAAATAGCAATCCTGAATGCCAGAGACGCTGCTGCTTTAACAACGTTGAAAAGTGCTGATAATGATTTCACCAGCAAGTGCTAATAGGCCATAAATGTAAATAAAAACCTAGCAACAAACCAGGTTTTCACAACTCAGGGCCCGTGGGTTTGGGAGTTGGGGAAAGAGATCAGAATTGGGGGTTTGAATTTTGTTATAAGGAAAAAATTGAACTTGGGTACAGATTTTTTATTGAAATTAAAGTTAGAAAATCAACCTTAAATCTTTTCAGTGTGTTACAACTGTTTAGATAGATGATTGATTTGGGGAATGACTTAGAAAAGCTCAGGATTGGGGCCCTCAAGATTCGCCTAACCTGGCAAACTTAGAGCAAGGAGAAAGAAACAAACTAGTTTGAACTAACTTTGAAATTGTCAGTGGTGGACCAAGTCCCCGTCAGTTTGTCTACAGATTCCCAATTTGCGGATTTGCTAAAGTTCCAATGCTTTGCATGATGTCATCTAGCCTGACAGGTGACAAGAACATCCCAAGGCCACCCCATGTAGAGGTGGTCCCAAGAGGTTGGGAATGGGTTTGGGGCACCCAACCCACCCGCGGCAGGTTGTTTTGCCATCCGTTTGACCAAGCGGGATTCATTAGATGGGGGTTCTGATATTTTTGGGAATGGTTCCAAACTGATGGTAACTTTTATTGAAGGCCCAATGCCATTGGCAAGTTCCACTGAGGATTCAATCTTGGACGCTTTTTTCATCAAAGATATGCGCCCATTGGACCTTATTCCAATATTTTCAGGGAGGGTTCCAAACTGGTGCAACACTTGACAATAGCCTGATGCCATAGGTGAAAATTACCAACTTTTTGAACTTTACTGCTTTTCCTTCTGGAAGTAAATGACCGTTGGGCTTTGTTACTAATGTTTTTTGATTGTTGATTCATAAAAGCAAACATCTGCTGCTGTTAATTGTATTTAGCCCCCTTTCCCCAAGAGGATGCTGATTCATTGCCAGCTCACTACAGATTCCCTTAATTTGCCCATCAATTCTTTATATGTAAGAATTGGGGTTGGGGGTGGAATCCTCAAAGGGTATGCTGTGACCCATCGCTTTCAAACACATGAGTGAGGTTACCCTTGGAGATGAGGGGGCCGCCGGCCTTCTTGGCCCCTTCTTGGATGGGAAAGGAAACACCCCCTAAATTCAAACGGAGGGGGCACTCCCCCAGACTTACAGGGTGAGCGTTGGATGGGGAGTTGGAAATGCTCCAACCCAGAGAAAGGTTGCCCATTTGTCATATTTACTTTTTAAAATACCTAAAGTGATTATTTTTTATAAATTTTATAATAATATAGGGAAAGTAGGTAAAAGAATGACCCAACGCCCTACCATTAGCAGGGTGGTAGGTCTTATGGTGGGATGGGGGACGCTGCTAAGCTTAACCATAGTAGGCGAATTCATATTCTGATTTCAAATCCCCAAAATTACTTTTTAAATAAAATTTGACTACAATAGCATTAGCTGACATTTCAGACTATTATAGGACATTTTATAAATTCTCAATGACATAATTTGCACTTTTGATTTTGGAAGGGAGCATCAAGTTTGATACCTGCTTTTAGCCCTTTTTAAATCTTTATTGAAGTTGACTTGACAATTATATCTTCTCCTTTCAGGCTGGTCACTGATTGTACCACCTGCTGGGGGGAGGCATAGGCGCTTGGTGGTGGAGGTCTTTGAGATTTTTAAATCTATACAAAGGTGTTTGATTTTTTCCAAATAGAAGTCTGCATAATTGAAGACTTGAATGGGTTTGGGCTGGGGGTAAATGTGGAAATGATGTGTGGCAAACTGGAAGAGGCAGCGGCCACTCAACTTGCATCCAGGTTATTCCCTAGGTCAGAGATCTGGGTGAAAGCAAGGGTAGAGGTTTGACCCTTTTTGGTTCTAAAGGGATGCACATTCCTTTCCAGCTTGATGGCTGGCACCATAGGCCTTACAAGACTAACAGTATCAATTTAGAATGAAGTTATAGTAATTAGTATATCATCTATTCTAACTATAAGATTAATATCTTTAATAGCACTTAGACAGCATTAGGTAAATATTTGAAAAGTATATCTATATTTATTAGAGTCTTGGCTACAAAACAAAAATAAAGGCTTAGATAATATCTATAGCTACTTTAATTAAGTGATAAAAATAGAGTTTAAAGATATTTGATCCATGGCTACTAAAGATATAATCAATATTAAGTACCTATGTTTATCCATTTGTGCCAGGTTAGGAAAGGGTTATGGGCAAGGATGCCCTATTTAAGAATTTTAAATTTTAATTTTATAACAAAGTTTAACTATAGGTGCAGTCAGAAAAGGTTATATGGGCACCAAAGTTTCAATTATAAGAAATTATAATTCTCTTAAAATTTACTTAAAGTTACATTAAAAGGAAGGGTTAAAAGAGGGAGTTTATGTAAAATAGAGCTATGACTGACAAAAAGATAATTGATAAAAGTGGTTATGTTTAATCCTATATGATAGGTTAGGAAAGGGGTATAGGCATGAGAATTCTAACTATAAATTTATATGGTTTTGATTTTATAACTAAAGTCAGCTTTAGTTATGGTTAGAAAAAGAGGTTAGGTTATAAGCTTGACTGTAAGAATTATAGATTAATTAAGTTTTTCTAATAAATTTAAAGTAAGGACTAAAAGTGGAAATATATTAGAAAAATAAGGCTGTGATTATTGATAGTACATTTGATATCAAGGATATTTATATAATCATAGAAAAGGGTGGTTAGCTGAGCAGGTAAAACTGCTTTCACCCTAAGTGCAGGTTTTGAGTTCAAAACCTGTACTGGCTAGAAAAATTCTTGGTGTGGTATATTTGTCCCAAGGTTGACCCACCTTGAATAATTTTATATAATCATATATATTAGTTAAGAAATGAGATATAGATATATTGTCAAGAGAGTGTCTGTAACTCTCTCATTCCCAGAGAGGTGGTGTGGGATGCACAGCTACATCACCTGGAAATTAGACATTAGCAAGATTGTAAACAGAGCACCGCAGAGGGTGCTAGAGTAAATGGGACCCAGGGCAAGGGTGTACAATGCAGTATATAGTAGTTGATAGCAAATAAACAACAAAACTTGGTTGAATCCTAAAGAGAAGTCTATAACCAAGTGGAGGTCTGTGCTGGAGTGCTTGGGTGCCTTGATCTGGAGGGGACCAGGGTGGCCCAGTGGTGCACCATGTATGTAGATTTTTTTAAAAATAAAATGACCAACGTTGTTAGAGATTTTCTCAAGGAGGTCCATGCACAGGTTTGCTCAAGGAACCATATAAAAATGTAAACTAATGGGGAATTTATTAGGAAAGTTGACAAATGAAGAAAGTTGGTCACATGGAAACATACTTAGGCAATAGGGAGCAAGTCATTGATTGGCAGAAGTGGTTCTAAGCCTAAGCAAACCAATAGGTGCATGCTACCATTAGCCAGGGCCCTGTAACTTGAAATTGACCAAAATCAAGTTATAGATTGTAACTGGACTTATCTGATTTAGTAATATTAAGAATGGAATGGGGTTTGAAACACTGTTCTTCCAGCAACCATAATAAACTGTTAAGATTGAGAATGTAGCTGGTGTATTTTAACACCCTGGCTGTAATGCCAGGCTGAGCATCATGCACATTCTCAGGACCAACCTGGGCATATTTTACCTGTATCCAGCATTGGTCCAGGGTATGTTTAAGGTCAGGAAGGCCTTCCAACTTAACCTTCTTGACCTCCTGATTTCCTGCTTTATCCTTGCAATTGGTACCCTCAATTATGTCATGGATCTATGACATATATAAGTTTTGAATTTAAAAGTATTTTCATATAAGATTAACTGTATATAACTTTGGTATATGTAAGAGAAGTTTTTAGGATTAGGAGCTATCACTATATAATGGCAAACTATATTAAAAATACTTTTGGCTGATTTTTGGTAAGGGTTGATAAGGGATTATAGAAAGAGAAGTTTTTTGTATAAGATAATTAAATTAGATTGTAAGTATACAAAATAGTAGTTATAATTTTAATTAAATAATAATACTTTAGAGTAATATAAATAAATATATCACTTGTATATAAAAAGTTAGATTATTAGCCTAATGATGATATAATATAGGAGATAAAATCAAAATAGTTATAATTTTTACTAAGTGAAGCTGCAGGTTAACATTGGATCTTAATTAAACTATAAATTTTTGTATAGTGTCGCCTCGGGAAAATCGCGCATCTCGTCAATGTCAGTCGAGGACCGCTACCACCTCGGGGCCAAAAATCGGAATAATCTTGAATCTCCGTACATCGCCCGTCATAAGATATTGAAAAACTTTATAAGTTTTACGACACTATCCAGAACAATCAAACGATCTGGTAAAAAGTTTAGAGGGTGGACCATTGAATTGAACAAAAATGTAGATACCCAGCTTCAAGTTAAAAATATAGGTTTCCATCAATTGATAAATCAATCCAAGTTCAATTAAACCGGATGGTTTCACCTAACAAGAGGATGAAACCTGAAGACGAACCTTCCCAACCCGCTTTACCAAAACGTGGGTACCTCGACCGGCAGGTCGAAACCCGAATTTTGGAGTTTAAAGCTCAGGTGCGTGCCGCCTCGGTAACCGAACTCGACTTCACTTCCCTACTGAAGTTTATCGAGAGGCGAGAACCGGCTTTTAAGCGCCAGAAGAAGTCGTGCCAGGAGTTGTTTATAAAGGGCGGTAAGCTATGGTTACCTCCTTTTGTCTGAGACTTTCACGGTTTGATCTTTTGGTGTTTATTCGGATAGGGGCATGGTTGGGTTAAAATGGGGTCAATGTTTTATGGTTGGAAAAGACATTTCACTCGACCCTTCAATTACCCTTACGAATTCATAATCTGGGGTTTGAAACACTGTTTGATCTAACAATTGAGGTTTTGTCGATTTGTTTCGCCCTTCAAGTTAAGCTGCCTTTTCAAAGTTTGCACTTTATCCTTATGCGATTTGGAAGAAGTGACTTATTTACTCCCCCAAGTTTAGCTATTTATCATATATTACCCTTGATCTTTCGAAGCTATTGTATCTAGCCAGCTCTCCGTTTTTTAGGCATCAAATACCTCCAGTCCCTGGAAACCAATGGTGCGCAAGATGAAGACTCGTAAGCTAAGGGATGGGATGAATCACTTATACCCTTATTAGAATCGTTTCTTCAGCTGATGAGGGTGAGAGAATTGATGAGAATATCGGCTCAACGGTGACGGTATAAATTTAAACTTTGGTGTGCTTTTGCTTTACTGGGGTTGGGCTTATCTTTTTTTAGAAATTTGTGTTGTCAATAATGGTTTTTTAATCCAAGGTGGGTTAGAGTTCGAACGCCATGAATAAAGGGGTCACATCTTTATGGGGGATCTCCCAAGCGTCAGCCACCGGCCCTACCAAGCCAGATGGCTCTTCGAACAAGAAGAGCCGCCGTAAAGATAAAGATTGGGAGGAGGCTGGCTCCCGCTCGCTGAAAAGTAAATGGGAGCCTTTTAGAGTTCCTAATCTATTACGTCAGGTTCTTCAGCCCTTACCGTCCCAACCGTCACCTTGAGCGACCTTGGAGGGATTGAAGGTTGCGTGGAGGTGAGTCTCTTTTTATAAAGCCGGCTCTTTTTAATGGCGGCCGTAGGAAATTTTGGAACTGATCGCCATGCCGATCACACACCCGGAAATTTACAACCATACGGGGATCCGCCCCCCTCGAGGCGTTTTACTGCATGGGCCGCCGGGGTGCGGTAAAACCCTTCTAGCCCACGCGATTGCCGGAGAGTTGAAAGTCCCGTTCCTTCAGATTTCCGCCCCCAGCGTTGTGTCGGGCATGTCGGGCAGATCCGAAAAGAAGCTCCGCGAAATCTTTGAGGAAGCTCGGCGAGTCGCCCCGGCCCTTCTGTTCCTTGACGAGATTGATGCCATTGCCCCTAAACGAGAGACCGCCCAAAGGGAGATGGAGCGGCGCATCGTTGCCCAACTCCTTACGTGCTTGGACGGTAATCAAGTTAACCCTTCGCTGACAGCAAGACCTCGCATGGGAAAAGAACGAGTTGAAGCCGGTGATAGTTATTGGCGCCACCAACCGGCCGGACTCCCTTGACCCCGCTCTGCGCCGAGCTGGACGGTTTGATAGGGAAATTTCGCTGGGAGTGCCTGATGAGGCTGCGCGTGAAAGGTAACGCATAACTTACAAGTGACTAAGGCGAAGGATCCTTCGGGTGCTTTGCGCTAAGCTGCGGTTAAACGGGGATCTTGATTTAAGGCTTCTAGCCCGGCGCACACCTGGCTACGTCGGGGCGGACCTTAGCGCTTTGACGTCTGCGGCAGGGATGATTGCTGTCAAGAGGATCTTTTCAATGATGGAGAACGGCGAAATCCCACTCCCTGAGGCTCGCGAGGCCTCTCCAAACTCAGAAGGATTTGAGGCGGAGGCGTTTGACAAGGACAGCCCCGCTAATAGTGTGCAGAGTACAATACAGAGGTTCCTGAAGACTTACCCTCAACAGCTGACTCCCGAGCAGCTTGAACCGCTGGCCATTGGCTATGAAGATTTCATTCAGGCCTTAGATAAGGTTCAGCCTTCGTCCAAACGGGAGGGCTTCGCGACCGTACCAGATGTGACGTGGGACGACATTGGCGCTTTGTCGACCGTATGCGATGAGTTGCGGATGGCGGTGGTGGAGCCCATGGTCCACCCCGAGCTCTTCAAACAGGCCGGCGTGGCGGCGCCGGCGGGTGTGTTGCTATGGGGGCCGCCCGGGTGCGGCAAGACGTTGTTGGCCAAGGCGGTGGCGGGTGAGGCCAACTCCAACTTCATCTCCGTCAAGGGTCCCGAACTCCTCAACAAATACGTCGGAGAGAGCGAGCGCGCCATCCGCCAGGTGTTCCAGCGCGCCCGTGCCAGCCAGCCGTGCGTTGTCTTTTTTGACGAGCTGGATGCCCTGTGCTCCCGCAGGGATGAGAGCCAGTCCGAAGTGTCGGCTCGCGTCGTCAATACCCTCTTGACCGAGCTGGACGGCATGGAGGCTCGCAAGCAGGTGTTTTTGATCGCCGCAACCAACCGCCCTGATATCATCGATCCCGCCATGCTTCGCCCTGGCCGCCTCGACAAGATGCTGTATGTCGAGCTTCCCACTGCCGCCGAACGCCACGACATCCTTCGCGCCGTCTCCCGCCGCTCTCCGCTCGCCTCGGATGTGGATCTGGCCAAGGTCGCGAGTGATCCTCGCTGCCAAGCCTTTAGCGGCGCTGATCTATCATCGTTGGTGCGGGAGGCTGCTATTACGGCTCTCCGCCAGCGTCTTCGCTGCCGAAGCCATGATGCTGAGCCCGAGGCCCCCCTCGAAATTACCATGGCTCATTTTGACGCCGCACTGTCTAAAATAACCCCCTCGGTGACCCCTGCTGACTTGGCCATGTTTGAAAGGCTAAAATCAAAGTTTGGGAGGGGCTGAGTTTGTTGCCCAATGAAGCCCAAGCCTTAAGCTTGCCCAGCTGTTTATGGCTGTTGGATTTAGGTATGGTATATCCTTTTCAAACCCCGAAGGACACTTTAAGGAGATGTTTATATAATGACAACTTTACAAATAAAGCCAGTTTTGAGTTTGGTTTGAGCTTACTGCAAATACCCCTATTTAATGGATGATTGTATATTCAATCGACTAGTTGTTACCCACAGCTTTGCATAGGATTTTTTGGTTTGACATCTACAATCTATATCCATATCTGATGCCTAAGTTTAACTCGATCTCCAAGCAAAGTATATGGTACTACCAATGTACCCATCTTGACTCATCAGTATCCCAGATAGGAGCGTATGAACTTGGGTAATGTTTAAATACCTCACTTTTTATGATACCCACTAATCAAAGTCCCCTTCCCCATTATGGATCTCGTTAGATGTAAATCCTTTAGGGTCGGTTTGGTAAATCTAAACCCTTTGAATTTAATTTAATGGTAATTTTATTAACGTCTAATATCTTGCTATAGGATACACCTATATCTTATGATTTTAAAATAGTTGTCAAACCCTGATATTAAGTGGTGACTAGGTTGATCAGCTTAGCTAAAATCGACCCTTCCATTTTATAGATATACCAAAGTAGATTTTAATTTTGGTTTGCTCTTTATCAGGATCCAAGATGATGAGCAAGCAAAAATTCAAAGATGATGAGCAAGCCAAAATCCCTGCTCCCGAATTGAACCTCGACAGATTGACTCTCAAACCAGTGCAAACAGAACCTTACCCCAAAGGTGCCAATAGTAGATATGATCAGGAAACATCATGCATATGAGAAGCAATGGAAACACCTTCAGGAATCCTGTCCCCAACTTCTTGAATTATGAGAGGTGATGCCTACACCACTGTGGTCATAAGGACAATATAGTATAATGAGGGCACTGACCAGGTGGTTGATCTGGAAAGCAGTTAAAGATTCTGATCTTATGGGGCCATGAAGGTCTCTGAGGCACCAAATCCCCATGTGCCCTATAGGTATTAACACTTTCTAACTTAATAAAATAGACTATATTCATTATCTTTTCATTTTTTTGATCTCACCAATCTTTTCAGCTTTGAGCCCATTTTCAGACTTTGGCAACAGTCAGGAGAACTGTTACACTGAGAGAAGTGGTGCTCACTAAAGGGGGCTCCAATCTGTCCAAAGTGAAAATGTCTATCATGACCAATGGAGAATACTAGCAGTCACAAAAATCAGTCTGCTGAATAATTGAGAAGTATCACTGATGGATTAGTACCTCACAATATGAAGTACTGCCCACCCTGCCTGAAAGTTTAGAATTTTGGGGCATGTTCCAGTTCTCCCTACCTTCATTTGATGGAAATCGGTATCAACTTCAGTATAAGATCCTTAACAACATTGTTCAAAGTTAATAGATGGCATTTACTCTGTGGGTACCCACTCCAGCTGATCCCATGCCTCTTTGATGCCTTCTACCATGTGGGATCTTTATACCTTGGCCCAGCTACCAGTGGGAGAAATGGCCTCGGGAAATGTGTGCTACCTTGGAATTTTGTCCACCCTGCTATTCATCACCTCATCCAGTTAGTCAGGTTGCACCATCATGAGGTTTTCTGACAACTGGAGCTTACTTAAACTTTACACTCCCATGTTGTTGATTTCTACAACGTGATCTCCTCCTTCTTCCATGACAACTGAGAGGCCATTATCAATAACAAACAACTAATCAATGAAGCCTGAGGCCAAATCGTGGTATTAAATAGTGGAATTTCTGGCTACCCCAAAGACAACTTTGTCAGAATATACAACTCATGACTGCTTGGAACCAATGCCTCCACCAAGTTGAAGATCTAGTACAGACCCTGCAACAACACTATCAGGAGCTGGCCTCTCATGACTACACCTCCATGAGTAAAGGACCTTAAGGTCCTAAAGGTCCCAAAGATTTAAAAGGATGTGAGAGACCCAAAGGACCTGGAAGGTCCCCATGGGCCTCAAGGGCCCTCTGGCCCCATGGCACCTACTCCTGGAGATCCTGATGACCTTTGGCAAAAAGATGTTTTGGCAGCCCTAGCTACCTTACACAATCAAATCTGGAATGTAGCCCAGGGATATAAACTCTGAGTAGACGGAGTCCCCACCAACCTAGGGACTTCATTGCAGCATTGTCAGATAGAATAGATAATTTTAATGCCTTCACCAAGCTTACTGATGGCTGCATTCATCAGCTTGAACAAACCTGTTGAGGGTTTGAGACTCATTTGACCACCCTTGAGATTCAGCTTCTTCTTCAGGGTGCTGATTTTCAAGCCCTAAAAGAGTAGGTTACTCATAAGGCTTCTATTTCTTCATTCAAACAAAACTGGGATGATATCTAAGGGGACCTTAAGGGCCCAAGATGACTGTTGGATCAGGAGGCCCCCCATGACTATGCAGAGGCCAAGATCTCCAAGCTTTCACCAATTCCTGGCATTACCACCCTCTCTACAACCCATGTAACTAACTTTAGACCTAATTATAAGGTGAAGTTCATCCCTGGCCAGAAAAACATTACCACTTTACTATATGCCTATGAGAGTTTCATGGATGAGGCCACCAACCAGCAGAAAGTGAAGCATATACACTCCTTCCTTAACAGCACTTCTCAGGAGATCATAAATATCCAACTGAAAGAATGAAACACCTGGGATCAGGTCTGTATGGCCTCAATCCAAGAATTTGACAGAAATCAAACATTGGCCAATCAAAAACAAGCATGTATGGGTATCTGTAAGTCTCAGGGAATGTCCCTTGGCTCTCAATCAGGTCATCTTCCCATTCCTAAATAAAAAGACACTGAAGAGGATAGTGGTACCACTCATCAATCAGGGCAACCTCACTCATGTAGTAGATGAGCAATGGGTAACAGCTCATCCGCTTCAAATCCCACCCCCAATACCCACACTTACCTTGGCAGAACTGTTGTGGGGAATTAATGAAATCTGTGCTGAGATTACCAAATTGAAATTGGCCAGATCTAATTCAGCTGGCAATCTGGCTGATGCCCAAAATTTGAATGGCTGTAAAAGCATGAAGAATGAGATATTGGCCAGATCACCTGATGGTTCCAATTCAATCTCCAGACCAGTCGAACAAATATTGGGAGCTATTGATGAGGGTTCAAAGCCCCTGAATAGTAATTTGGGCATTGTGCCTGATGTGCTGCTGTTGACTGAACAAATGGTTAAATGACCGAGCATGGACAGGTTGGCCATCCCAAACCCATTCCCAACCAAATAGACCTGTCCATATAAGGGATAGCCTTGGGGGATTCCTGTCACCTGTCAGGCCAAATGCTGTCATGCTAATTATCAGAAATGTAGTTGATCCCTGGTTTGGATATTTGAGGTTGAACTGACAGAGACTTAGCCCACTGCCAAATTTTGCAATGTCAGTTCCCAAAGAATAAACCCCCATTCCCAAACAATTCACCAATTAGGTCAAATTTGTGGGTCCCAATCCCATCCTGTCACTACCCAATTGACCATTATTTATCAGTTGCATGGCACTGAGAAAATTGTTAGTCCATTTTCTTACTTTCCTTTCCCAATAAATTTTTGCCAAAAAAATCAAATTTTCTTTATTTTCTGTTCTGACCACATCCCAGATGGTATTTCCCTAGTAGTCTGTCACCCCACACTCTGGGTGGGCTTTACCAATTCTTTTGGTCACCATGGCTCCCTCTATCATCAATTGGGCCCAGCAAGTCCATCACTTTTGGTCTTACAACCCCGCCCTTATGAATTTCTGACAACAATATTTGGGGATCTTTTGGCCCTATATACAATAATGGATAGAGATGATCCATCTCCCTATAGCCCCCAATGATTTGGCCTCTCAAGCCAAGAATCTCATTGAGACTGTCCCAATAATCCCACTTCCTGCAGTTAGAACCACTGAGTTGGGAATGGGTTCAGTGTGGTTTGCCGTTGGGACACTCCTTACCCTGTTGTTACACCACCACTTAATGGTTTCACATTTCCAAGCTCCATATCAAGTTGTATGGTTGGCAATGCCTCTGGCATTCTGGCTTGCTTTTTGGGTGTTCACACATCCCAACTGGCAGGCCGGTCTAAATTTCTTCTGCCAATTTCCATGACAGTATCTGCCTGAATAAAGGGGAGAGCCCCATGGAGTTTGCCACCCAATTCTATGCCCAAGTGCAATCATTGGTTATCAGCAAATGTATTACCTTGGATGACACCATTACTGCTATTATCTCTGCATTGGGATCCTACCCCAAGGTTCAAATGCATGTGATTGGCCAAATGAACATTTCACGTGCATTTGAGAAATTAAGGAAGTGATTAATGAGATCACTGCGATGACCTTGCATTCCAAGGGTACATTATTGGCTTCCTCCAACCATCATTGGGTCCATGTGGTCAAATATAAAAAGAATCCTTAACCTTGATATACCTACTATAATGGCTTGTGATACAGCGTTAAAAAATGCCGGAAACAACTTGCTAAGGAGGTGGGAAAAGGGCTGTCAGCTTTAAGGACAAGGCGCTTCATGCTGACATCACTACCGCGCCTCAAGGATCTATGACCGCAAACAAACCTGGAGCTATTGTACCTGAAGAAGAAGTTTTGGTACCCATTGATAATAAAAAAACTGATACTACTTACTCTTATTCTGATGGCTCTCCAAAGTTTCAACGCTACCTCCACAGTTTGGAAGTCCAGTTACCTGCGTTTCTGTGCAAGTTCAAAATATTCTGGTTCTTGCCATAGTTGACATTGGTTTACCATAAATGTTATATCGTCAAAATTTTGAGGTATATCAAGATTGCTCAAGAATTGTCACATTATATGAAGTATGGCACGGCTGGGTCACAATGTATCCAATCTATAGGGGCCTATTCTTCCCTACCTATCCAATTTAAGAAGCTTTCTTTAAACACCCCCGTCATCATGCCGGATAATATGAGCTATGACCTTCTTCTTGGAACTCAGTTTCTTCAAGATTACTCTTCAGTAGTAAATTATGATAACAGACTTTTATCCCTACTGGGACATCAGGTACCCCTAATCTTTGAACTTCCTGTGACTCTAAGATGGAGGTTAAGGACAAGATTGCCTACTAGAGAGTGAGGGCCAAACAACTGACTCAAATATCATGTAAGGGACTTCCAGGTCGGCTGCCCCCTCATGCTGTTGATGGATAAGAAAGCATGTCAATCTAATTACCTAGTGTCAAGGACTGGCACTACTTTATCCCAGTTTGTGATAGCAAGCCGTGAAATTGCTAATCCTGAGCTAAAGGTCCAGTATAACAAAGGGGCAGTGCATACCATATAGAGAATGGCAAGGGCAATTGGGCAGTTTAGCCCTAAAGTAGAAAGGATTGCTTCAACCACTCCCATTCCTGTTAATGCCAGTATGCCAGCTATGTTTGGACGTGAAAGTAATGGAAGAGGGATTTGTTCAGGTATAGGTGTTTATTCACCCATGGTTATAGGTTTTATGGAATAATTGGTTAGACTATATAGCTTGTTTACTATAAGGTATATGGAACTGTTATAATGAAAATATGCACTTAAAGGGTTTAGCATATAATAATATTTTATTGACCGCAAAGACTAACCAACTAAATAGCCTAGTTTTATATCCCATCCATCTTCATGGACTTTCCTAAGCCTAATTGATTTCTAAACGGAGCACTATAATTCTTTTGAGGAGCTTTTCTCTCTCGTTGCAATCACTTTTGTAACTTATTCAATTCAAGTCTGATTCTAGTTTGATAATCTCACAGAGGAGATTAGTCTGCGCCCATGTCATGGAGCAGTTGGGCAAGTAAGGTAAGAGGAGCAGGTGGTAGGCCCGCGGCCTCAAATGTTCAAAAACACCCCGGAGAAACTGGCAGAATAGAAAAAAATAAAAAACCAGCGGTCACTATTTACCTGGAAATCCTCACTTGGCAAGTGCGATGCAACCAGTACATCAACACGCCGCACTCCCAACCACTCTTGTTGGTGGAATATGGAGTCCGTGTTTTTCTGGACATCCAACAAACAGCTTTATGGGAAATTTTGCGGGGATGTGCACACTTTTTTCCCAACCGCGGTGTACATTGCACCTCACTCCATATCACGCGGTTGGCTGGACCTCAGTTTTGAAAACAAGGAGGCAGCAGACGAAGCTGCTGTGGTGCGTATAATGATTGACCTCCCCAAAGGGCAATGGGTCATCAAAACCAAACTCACCAGATGGACAAAATCCAACCAAATTTTCCTCACGTTTGACTTTTTGCCTACTATGGTAAAACATGCCATTTTGGAGCAGCACCTGAAAGATGGTCTCACTGTATATGGCGAAATACAATATTTTGAGATGCAACACTTAATGCTGATGCCACACCTGTGCACCAGCAAAGCCATCGCAGTTCTGACCCCAACTGAGGAGATCATGAAGGACCTAACCCAGTTCCTGCACTCCACATATATCAATATTGAAGGGCATACCACCCACCCTTTCTGGGTAACCATGGACAGCGCGCCCCCCATCTGTACCCACTGTGATGCATTCAGCCATAAGGCACATGCATGCCCCACCAAAGAAGGCATCACATTCCAAGAGCACCCCTCAGTGGCCATGGCCAGCGGAGAGGCGCACTACAAACCAACCGCAAGGACCAAAGAGGCTTTCCTGTGGGGAGCACAAGGCTGCTACCTAAAGGTAAAACCTATTTCCCCGCAAGAGTGGAAGAAGGTCAAGCAGGCCTGCAGGGCCGCGGCCAAGGAAGAGGCCAAGGTCACCACCGCTATCCCACACTCTCAACACCAGGAGGACATCAAAACCTTTGTGGCAGAAGCAACTTGGGAATCCCTCAACCAATCAGATTGGGAAGCCCATGCCAATTGGGCCACCCAATTTGAGGATCCGATGGGTGACTCAATCTCACCTGAACTTTGCAACCAATCTCCAGTTGAAACTGACTTGGGGTCCAACCTACCTGAAAATTTTTTTTGACCTGATTGATGGTACACCGAACTCATCCACACCGCAGAAAATTCATTTGACGTTGGGGAAACAAAAAGTGAAGGCAAAAGCCAACGCGAACCTTTCTGCTAAAATTAACAAAACTACTGATAGCGTTGCTGCAAACACCCACGCTGCCGTGAAGGCCCATGGGGATCTAGAGGAGGCTAGTGGGCCTGGGTGTCCACCCCCTTGCACCTAAGGTGCGATGGGGGAAACCTTCACTTTAAGGACGTTGAATATCGCCAGACTCAAGGCCTCGCCATCCCGGGCTAGGAAACTGAGTTTTTACAAAAAAAATTTACTTATGGATATCCTGACCATCCAGGAGTCCCACTGTCCATGAGGTTCCGAGGATTCTTGGAAAACCATGCTCCTCTTATCCCTATCCTTTTGGTCAGAGCACTATGGGGTGCTAGTTCAGAAAAACACTTTTTTCAAATTTTTATTGTCAGAATCCTTCCTCAATGGCTGAGTCCTTGTTGTCACTTTCTCGTGGGCTGACATGCTGCATGCTATCATCAACATCTATGCCCTAATCTGTGCATAAGAGCATCAGGAATTTTTCTCATCAGTCAAATCCCTCCCACTACCCCCTGATTCTTTCCTAGTCGGTGACATGAACTGTTGGCTAACCTCACCAACGGACCGGTGGCCTCCCTCACCCCATGCCCCACAGGGTCACGTAGAACTGCGCATTCTAAAGGCCACCCTCAGGCTAATGGATGCGCTGCCGTGACATGCCCTGCTGCTCAAAAACATGATGCGCCCCCACATCCACAATGGCCAATTAAGGTCCATGACCCGCATCAACCTTATCCTTACACCGGCGAAATTCCAACCCCACATCTCCCACTTCAAAACAACAAAAATGGAATTCTCCAACCTCCGACTGGTCTCAATAACCTACCACCTACCCACCACAGTGGCCAGGGCCCCACATTGGTGCAAGCTCTGCCCCCCCGAACTTACGGTGCTAGGATTTTCCACTTGGGTGGAAGAAGCAACTTTGACAAAAGAGTTTGTAACGCCATTCTGCGCGGACCCCATCTCCACATGGGCAACCTTCAAAGAGGATACCATCCATTAATTTCGCCACCTCTCCTCCAGACACTCACAAGCCACATTGGCGATCATTTCGCGCGCTCTGGCAGAATTGGCACACCTGGAGTCCAATATCCCCGCTACAGGATATAGCCCTGCATGGGGCTGGAAATGGGCAGAAGCAGCCGCCCACCTCAACGCACTTGAGAGACAACGCAAACATCGGGTTTGTGTTCAATACAGGGCCAAATGCATCACAAAGGGTGACAAGTGCACTGCATACTTCTTTAAAAAAATTTTTGCACCATGCCAGAGCGTGGCCTGCACACAGGTGCGAAGATCAGATGCTTCCACCGCGGATATGCCAGCTGAAGTGGCAATCAAAACATAGAACTTTTACTCCAAGTTATACTGATCTGATCCAATTCAGCCAGCTGAAGTGGCGGAATTTCTCGACCAAGCCCACATCTGCACCGTTTCTCAATACCCAGAAATAATGAATTTAATTACTCCGAACAAATTATGGACAGCCATCCGCAGTGCACCTAACTGGAAATGCCCAGGCCCAGATGGCATCCCATATGAATTCTACAAAAAATACTTCAAATATATCCCCACTACTTCTTGCTTCACTTAACCAGAGCCTCTTGGAAACGCGCCTCCTACCAGGAGGACATGAGGCCTTTACTGTCACAATTTTCAAGAAAGGGGATAAGCTAGACTTAGCCAACTGGCGCCCCATTTCTTTAAACAACACGGACACAAAAAATTTAACAAAAATCATGGCTAACCGTTTAGGGATTATAGCATCTGTCACCATCTCCCCCAGAGCAATTTGGCTTCATACCCAGAAGGTTGATTCGGGATAACGTGCACTCTGTGGCTAATGCATGTCAGTCCACAGCCTCTGGGGCACTTGTATTCTTGGACCAACAGAAGGCCTATGATAGAGTGAACTGGGAATACCTCAGGGCCTGCCTCCATCAATTCCGCTTACCACTTCGCTTCATCAACTGGGTGATGCTGCTCTTGGAATCTGCAAAAATAGCAGTATGTGGCCCTGGCTTCCTAACGGAAGTAGTCCACCCTCAAAGGGGCTTACGACAAGGGGACCCCCTCAGCCCACTATTATACAACTTCAGCCTTGACCCACTACTGCGTAATGTGAATGCCCAACTCACTGGGGTCCACGTGCCAGGCCAAGCCCCAGTCAAGATGATGGCGTTTGCAGATGATTGTGTGGTTGGAGTGTCTAATAATCAAGATGCACGCGCACTTGAAGCTCTCATCCAGGAGTATTCCCGGGTAAGTAACGCGGCACTGAACGCTTCCAAAACTGAAATCATCCTCATTGGTCAGTCTCAGAACTTCTGGGCCCCAGCAATTAGTTCCCAACCCGGCCCATCTGCTCACCCACGTCCTCGCCCTACCAGCTCAACACACACCGCCCCACTAGTGCTTCCCTTCATGCCACGCCCTACCATAGGACTGGTACGCCATCTGGGCGTGTGGATGGAGGCAGGCGGATACGCATCAACAGTAATGGAGAGTCATATTCTAGACAACGTGACAAAGTTAATTGCCTCTCTCAGAGCTTACCCTACTTTCCTTACTGGCAGGGTTGTTTTAGCTAACTCCATGCTCCTCTCCAAAGTCTGGTTTGGAGCCCACGCCATCCTCTTCTCCCCAAGCTTCTTCAAATCCTTGTATGCCCTGCTGCAAGGATGGCTTTGGTCAGGCCGCCCTCCACCAGTACAGCTAGAGGTCATGCTTGGCCCTCACCATCAAGGTGGCATGGGTCTGCTCAACTTCAGAGCCCATGCTGCCAAGATCTTGGGTACCTGGATAGCAGCTGTCACCGCCCCTACGCTCCCCTCCCAACACTGGTCCTGCGCGGCCCACTCCAACTTCTCCCAAGCCTTGGGCCTCAACAACCCATCGAACCCACACTCCCTGATGAAATACCTCGCTTCACACCCATCGGCCACAGGCCCTCACAGGACTAAAACCCACTTCAAACGAATCCTCCTCTCCACGTGGAGCGCTGAGTGGAGAATTTGTATTAGCGGACACACAGCTCAGAGAGGCCGCCCCTCTCCTCAGTTCACACAAAAGGTACAGGGACTACCCATCCAAGATGGCGTGATCCCCACGCGGCCCCATTTCTTATCCAGGGTGGACTACCTAGACATGATGGACATCCCTTACTCCATTGAAACCCAAAAAACTATCTGTGATTACGCACACCATCCTCTGTTGCAGCCTCAAATCCGCTCCCATGTGTGGCGCTGCCTGAGGCGGGTGTACCGTACAGTTGAGCGCTCTAATGCTTTACACTCATCCTGCGTCGTGTGTGGCCAGTATGGAACGCTGTTCCACCGCCTGGAGAAGTGTCCTACCTCTAAAGTGATATGGCACGAAGTTCAACGTTTACTGGGCCAGAATCAAACACATCCCTTCAGTCTGTCAAGAGATATGTTTGCTTTATCAATGGCCTCCTCCCTTCCACCCTCCCTCTGTGCTTTGGTGGTTGCAATCGCCATGTGGACCATCCACACGATTGTCTTAGATGCCATCGCAGGCTCCAACCCCACCCTCCCAGAAGCTGTCCACAGATTCTGGTCTCATTTGGTGGACCACTTTCAAGTGTGGATGTTTGGATACCTCCCACCGCGTTGCCGACAGCTGGTCTCCTCCTGGTTCCCAGTCTGGTTCATCAAATCAGACCCCTTCTTCCACATGTGTTCAATTGTGGCTACGGCCCCATCACACGTTCCCTCCCCCTCCCCATAAGTGGCGTTCCCGCTGGCAACAAGAGATAGCATCGCATCTCTGGGGTGCCTTTCCTGGTACTAAGTTTTGTCTCTTCTGAATCATATTTGGAAGTGTCCATCCCATGGTCGGCCTTCCCCACAATAAATTTAAATTTAATTAAGCTTAACAACATACAATTAGCCGTTCCCATGCAGACCTTAGCGGATAACTTCCCAGATATTTGCTCAAGTCTGAAATTACACCTGGAATCGTGCAGCAATCTCAGCATTCATACAATAAATACCTCTGAAAATTACTCTGAATGTACTTATGTGGACATAGCAGTAAACAAGATGCAAGTTTGGGCCATTGTGATTGTGGTGTTCCTATCAATATAGTCAGCACAAAGTTGGTTTGAAAACTGAAAATTTCGCCTGATGTTGCCTACTGTCAGAATCAACGGAACAGCTGGAGCGCTTACAATTAAATCTCTGGGCGCATAAAGTACCCTACCACTAAGATTCAGATCTATTGTAGTAACAGCACCTGCTATAGTGTTGCCAAATATGAACTATGGTATCCTAATCAGGACTAATTTTTTGAGGAGATATGGATTTACCAATCATATGGACGATACTCTCACCATTCTTGTCCAGGCCATTCCACTTTACTATAACCGGGATAGGGCAGTTGAGAAAAAGAAGCCCAGCCTATTTATAAATCTGGTCTACAAAGATAGAATAGTCCTAATTGAGTATGTCAAAGCGCAGTCAAAGTTAAAAGCACTACCCCTCAGATTAATGATTCAAAGGGCATTCCACTTTGGTCAAATCAGCATATTACTAAGCCCACTGGATATTAAGTAATAATCCCAACTGAACTCACAATTAATATCCCGGAAGGACTTTATTTTGAAGTATATCAACCATGGTCTAAATCTCAATTCGAACCAAACATTTCTCCTAGTACTGTCATTCCTGGCCATGAAGAAATACACATCTTATGTGCAAACCTGCAAAATCAGCCCATCTCCATCAAGAGACATCAAACAATCACATTTCTACATCTGTTCCTTGCCTTGTAAGTTCACTATTAATGGGTTTGGAACTTTTGTTAAATTAGAGCTCCCTGATAAGGACCTTCTCAGCATAAATAAAGTCATCCTTATGGCCGATTTTAAGCTACCTAACCAACTCTGAGAAAAACCAAGCTCAGGAGTTATTTTAAAAATTTTCAAATATTCACTAAAATGATTTTGACTTGAGATGTGCTAAAGGTGTCACCCACAAAATTAATATGGAGATTATAAACCAATTTAATTACACCCAATTAGAAGTTCAAAATCATAAGAAGAAGCTGTACTAAGGAAATTAAGGAACTCCTTGATCGTGGCATGTTAGTGCCTTCAAAAAGTCCATGGGCGGCACCAATTTAATAGTGAAGAAAAAGGATGGAAGCAACCAAGTAGTCATTGATTATCAGAAGTTAAACAACATCACAAAAAAGGAATTTTACCCTCTGCCACAAATTGACAATGCCTTTGATAGGTTAGAAGACATTAAGTTCTTCTCAGCAATGGTTCTTATCAGCAGATATTGGCAAATAGATCTTACCAAAGAGGAGCGCGAGAAATGTGAAATTATAACCCAAGAGGCCATATTCCAGCTGATGAGAATGCCTCAAGGTCTCTGCAATGCCCCAACTACCTTCCAAAGGGCTATGGACACAATTCTGGGAGATTTGAAATTGTCATGTGTACTAATGTACCTTGATGATATCAACGTTTTTAGTCGCACTTTAAATGTCCACCTGGAACACTTAGAGGAGTTTTTCAGAATGCTAGCAGCTGCAAACTTAGTAATCAAACCCAGAAAGTGCCAGTTATTCAAAGACCAACTGGAATACCTTGGACATGTAATTGATAAATTGGGTCTTCGGCCCCACCCCTCTAAACTGGATGTCATCTCCAAAATGAAACGGCCCAAATCCAAGCGCAATATCCAAGTATTCCTAGGCATGATCAGGTACTATTGCTGATTTATCACTGATTTAGCACAACTTGGAAAGCCGCTTTTCTATCTACTTAAAAGTAAGGTCCCATTTGAATGGACTCCAG
>JAKSZP010017681.1:0-51637 GCA_022478985.1 Massospora cicadina | reverse complement strand
TTCCCAATTCCTTTGTGGCTCATTGGAAGGAGCCGGTGCGTTACACATGCTTTTCCTTTACCCAGCGTTGTTAAGGTTATTATTAAAGTTAGGCACGCCAGCCAATTTTGTCTCCTTGGTCTCCTCACTCCCAGCCTTATCATTACAATCTTTCCCATAACTATTGTCATTTAACGATGACATTACCCACATTTTCTACTGGGGCTCAATCCTACTTCCAGGGGCTTCAGCCAGGGAGAAGCTTTTGTGTGAAGGGGCTATCTTCATGGCAGCGCCAGTTGGTTTGAGCTTGGGTCCTACTGCATTAAGAGAACGCATGTGGAATGCATCAATGAGGTCCTGAGCAAAATACAGTTATTCGATAGACCCAGCTGTTATCCACTGCATTAAAACCCTTTCCATGACACCAGGTGCTCCAGTATCCATTTCACATGACGGGAGGCTACCGCCTCCTCTACCTCCAGCTTTAAGGTCCCTTTCACTAGGTATGCTTCTGGATTCCCAGGTGTGGACCCTCAACAAGGACAACTTGCTCTTATGGAACACTGAAGAGATTCAAAATAATTAGGGGAGATCCAACTGGTATGAGGTGTGACCCACTGATGAAGTTTTTACTACTTTAAAATGGTTGGTTCTTCACCTGGGGCTAAAGATGGAGTTACGAAGGCCTACTATATAAAGACAGTAGACTAGATGGTAAGAACACTTAGGTTATAAACTCCTTAAAAATAAGACTTGAAGCTGTAGCTCTACTTTTGATTACTTGTACAATGGAATATGCACTCATCTTTTTTTATTAAGTAAAGCCTTGACTTAATACAACAAAAAAGTATTAATTGTAAAAAGCTTGTATATTTCAAGCTATCAAATTAGATTGTGTTTATTATATAAAATTACAGGGATTTATACAAGGTATTTTTGATTTTCATCGCTTCTTCACCCAAGTCTCCTCTTCTTGCACCACCACTTAAGCAGCGGCATAAGGTGAAGGTTTCAAAGAGTCTACTCCACATGAGAGGCGTCCTGATGTAGCCCAGCCTAGCCTTATGGTTGATTTCTTCTCAACATACTTGTTTTAAGAAAGATTCTCATTAGACACTTCTTAAAAAGCGAATCTATTATCCTCTTGAGCAAAAATAGCACATGCCAAGGCAATTCATCCCACTAATTAGGATTTAATTCTAAAATAACTCAATCAATATTAAAAGCTAACCTTGACTTAACCAAAAAACACCAATCTTGGGTCATTACATCAGATATAATTAAAAAAAATTGCTAGGCCGCAAATCCTAAGTTTCAATTGTACTTAGAGAATTACAGCTATCTATCGCTGATACTTGACATAAGATATAATAAATTATACGTAAGCCACAATTATCATCGCCTACATCTAATATACCCAATGATTCAGATGTAGTCAATCATTTAACACTTTCCGCCTTTACTGGATATAAGCGGAGGGTTGCACACTTCCTTGATCATTATGTCTGAATTCTTATAATCTTTAAAGTACAATTGCTATCTCAGCAGCCTTTCTCCAAGGATTTTCACATCCTAAAGGCTCAGTTCCTCCATGAAGCACTCTATTGTTAATTTAAACATTGCGCCTTCACTTTCTAAGCTTGGGTCAACCAGTTATTCCTCAATGGTCATTGATGATTCATCTTTGGGGATAGCTGCAACTCAGACAGAGCCCAGAAATCTTGAGTCAATCCTATTGGGTTTGAGTTCATTCAGCAAACTTACCAATGGATCAAACATGATTCTCCTTTGATCGCTTCCCCCAATCTTCGTGGCCCCTTGGCCCCACAAAAAATAAACTATAATTCACCATCAATTCTCATCAGATTGTGATCTTCTCCCTGAAATCCTTTTTTGCTCCTTCAAAATTTATTTTCATTTAGCTTCCTATCTTCACTTTGTGCAGGCTGAATATCCACCTCAGTTTCTGGTAAAAACTCAATGTCTGAACTCTTGGAAGCCTATAAGGTTTCTGCACTTGCATCTGAGCCTGATGTCGCTTCAATCAATCCATTTGAAGCCAATTAGGCTTTACTCTTCGCCAAATAAGTTGCTAGACTCTGGTGTGCTCTGATGACAGTTCAAACTGACTTGCATGCTACATTGGTTCTCAAGAATTGTGCTTCAAAAGATCGTCATATCATTTTGCTCCACCGTGCCCTTTGCAAGAACCTGTCAAGTGAGCTAACCAAAAACATTTTCCCCAAGTGGCTCTACTTGGTGCATGCATTTACTTTCCCACAGCTGCCTTTCCCACTGACACCATGCTTGATATGTGCAGAGTATTGGAGAAGACCATACACAATTATTTTAGCTAAAGCATTTCTCCCCATGGTCTATCCTTGCATTAAAAGCCTTCTCATCAATTTCATCTTCCTTTCTGCGGAATTTCTCCCCCACGTGTAACCTTTCTCACATATTCCAAAGTCCATTTCAATGGCCTTTTCACCTGATGTAATTGCCCTTCCATAT
Source organism: Massospora cicadina (assembly GCA_022478985.1). Taxonomy (NCBI): domain Eukaryota; kingdom Fungi; phylum Entomophthoromycota; class Entomophthoromycetes; order Entomophthorales; family Entomophthoraceae; genus Massospora; species Massospora cicadina. The sequence continues at coordinate 49,144 of JAKSZP010017681.1, read as the reverse complement.
TCATCCAGTCCAATGCTCCTGGTGTAAAGTTTTTCTAGGTTTAGCACATCTTTGGCATGGTCACAACAGTTAAGACTTGTAAAAAATTCGCGTTTCCCTTTCAATCACTCTTCCTTAGGTCACACCCCCACAAGCTCACTCGCCTTCCTCTCCTGATCAAAAGGTATCCAAATCTTATGATGACGAGGCTTCCAAAATATGAATTATAAGGTTGCTATTTTAATTAAAATTTTTAATTTCATCTTCATTTTATATTTTATATTTTATATTTTACATTTTATATATTAAATTTTATAATTATTATTATTACTATATTATTTTTATACCTTATGATATGGTTGAAAAACTTAGTGTGAACTCAACTCAAGCCCTAAACTTCTTGATTTAAATAGTGTATCCATTTTATAGGGGATTTCCAATATTATATATAAGGACCTTTCCAAAGCAAAGCTAACTTGTGAGCATGGCATGCAGTATGGGTTTTACAGTATACTTTCAAGTCTCCTTCTTTAAACTAAAAAACAGAAATTCTTTTGAGTCATCTTAACTTATAACTTGTTATTTGACTGATCACATTCTGATAAGCCTCAGACTGCAGCTTGATCAATATTTTCGTCAGTTGTTTGATTAACTTTTAGGGCAGACCGCCTCTGTTGGATTAATTGCTAAATTTAACAATGGAGGTAGAGCTGGCTTTCTACTGAACAATAGCTGAAAGAAGGAATGTCCAGTGCTACTATGATGTCTGATATTGTATGCAAATACTGTAGCTCTTATGAAGGTATCCCATTGTGATGGTGCCGCAGCTGCATTTTTCACAATATGCTGACTAGGGTACCGTTCACCCAAACTACCATTCCATTAGTCTCATGGTGGTATGGCGTCAACAACATTCCTTTGATAGACATCAGTTCATTCAAGCGTTGCACCATATATGCAATTAAATTATTTCCATTACCATCAGGATCTTTTGAGGGCATCCATGCTTGTAAAAATGCAGCCTATAATGAATTAAGCAGTTATTAAAGTCCTGACATCTCATATTTATTTCACTTCCATACATTTCACCAGATGATCAGTAGTAACAATAATATACTTGTTGTTTAGGCTTTTCACTGGCAATAGGCTGACAGCATCAATTGATACCATATGCCAGGCTTAATTGAGTTTATATTATTTATTTTATTTTATTTTACATCAGGCCTCATATATTTTGTACCTTGGCAGGTATGACATTTTTATAACATCTTAAATAATGAATCTCATGGATTCTCAGTAGTAATAGGATTGAATTAATTCCAATGTCTTAATCATTCCTCCATGTCCGACTGCATTGTGGCATAAATAATAATATCAATTCACACAGAAGGCTTTAAAAAACATACGCTGTCCATCAGGCTTAAGTTTGTATAAGAATTCATCCAAAAAACAGTGTCCTTCTTAAAGCCAATGTTCATAAAATTGGTTTTTCTTGTTAACATTATTTCTGTAATTCCAAATTCGCAAGTATGGCCTATTTGACTTCAGCATATGCAGGTGTTTCATCCAAGTGCAGAATGATTAATTTAATACTCCATTTGCATAAACAGTCATTGATATTAGCTGCCTTGTTGCGATCACTAACCCCATACATGTCCATTTTAAGTCTTTTAATGAAGGTGGCCATGCTTCTGTTTTTATCAAAAGAAGACAGGCTTGTATGCTTGTAGTTATAATTCTCCCGCTCAGGTTGATTGTGATTACTTCACCGCTGACTTGACCCAGATGTCTAAAAGCTCTAATTTGCTGTACCATGAGTAGAAGAATTAGGGCTGTCCAAAGCAACCATATTGCTAGGCATCTGCTGGGTGGCCTGGGGTCAACTTCCAGTATTTACTTCTGAGGCTACATCTTCATAGTAATGAAGGCAATCCCAGTCAAATCATATAAAGCAAACTGGCATCAGACATTGTCCAAATCTTTAATACAATGTTTAATATCTGCTTTCCAGTCAACATAGTTCTTATCATTTAACTTTAATCTCACGATTTCCTCCTTTAGGCTGGTTGTTTGTAATTGCATAATGCAAATTACTTGATCTTTTTTTGATTAATTTTCCATAAGAATTCACATCCCCATTTAGGATATTATTTCAATCGTTGATGGAGTTAACATCTTCATCAATATTATTAAAGTTGATGAATCAACTGAATGATGTAGTTCTGAAATTTCATATTTCTCAATACTGACCTTCAATATTTGTGAGCCAGTAATTAACTTTTTCAAGGAAGCATACTTTGTTTTAGAAATTTGGCCGCATAGTCATTGATGCTCATTATGAAATCCATATTTATTGTTTAGCTATTCTTTTTGCCCTTTGTGGTTGAGTCTCATGAAATCTGAAGCCCACATAGAATTCTGGGTTACGCTGTTGACACAAGTGTAATAACTCCGCTTTCATCCAATAAAGTTTCAAACACAGGGCACTGTCAGGCAAACAGCAAGATAGAATTTGACTGGCCTGCCAGCCTAAGTGCTAAAGCACCTGAATGGCAAACCAGAATGCCAAAGGCACTGCTGTTGGTATAATGGATATGAAACTGAAAAGGAGTTTTGACAATAACTTCTGGTGAGTCAAAATCTCTTACAGGCACATAATAAAATACCATATGACTATGGCCGCTAACCCCAAGGGGTGTGTGAGTGTCAGTGGAAAAGGTTATTTAATTTTTTAACATAAAAACTGAATTTTGGAATAAGCTTTTTTATGGAAAATAAAGTAAGAAAAATTGACCAACAATTTACTCAATGCAATGTAACTGATTAAATAGTGGTCAATTGATGCGTGGACAAGCTGGGATATAGACCCTCAATTTTGACTTAACTGGCAAATTATTTGGGAATGGGGTCAGATAAGTTCACTGGGAACAAACATTGAAGAATTCAGTGGCAGGCCAAGTCGCTGTTGGTTTGACCTCAAACACCCAAACTGAGGCTTGACTGCATACTCTGAAAGTTGGCGCAATGGCATCTAGCCCAATGAGCAATGGGAATCCCCCAAGGCCATCCCACATAGGGGCAGTCCCAATTGATTGGGAACAGGTTTGGGATGCCCAACCTGCCCATGCCCAGTTGCTGGGCTGTTCATTTGGTCAAAATTGTTGCATAGGCCGCAATTCCTGATTTGCCAGAAGGGAGCTTTGAATTATTGTTAATGATGTCCGATGCTGCTACCTGCATGTCAGGGATCATCTCTGATGATTTTGATAGAGGGTTAATTTCAATGATTGAGGTGTTGGCCAAATCAAAACTGTCAGCATTTCTAGCCAATGAATCAATCTTCATTCCCTTTTGACTATGTGAATTCTGATCATTGGACTCGTTTCAACTCGATTTCAGACTGATCAACTTCATTTCAGCGATTTCAGCGCAAATTTCCCTGATCAGGCTTACAAGTTTGGGTGAGTTGAATGTGGGCACTGGGGAGGGATCTGAAGAGGGAGAGTTGTTACCCAGCGCTCATCCGCCACATGGGTAAGGTCGCCCTGGGTGACAAGGGGTACAGCCACCCTCTTCAGAGCCTTTTTACTTGGAAATGAAAGAGGGCCCAATTGACACACAGGGGACGTTCCTCTGGACTTACATTACCCTTTCCTTTTTCCAAAGGAAGGGCACCACTGCTGGAAAACTGCATGAGGGCCACATTTTTGTGCGCCTTGGGTAGTTTGACGCCATGACCATTGTGACTTTTGGGGGGGGAGAAAGGGGGCGTTGGGTGGATTTGTGAAACGCATTGACCAGCTCCATGAATTTAGCGCAATTGCAAGCCTTAACCCAAATGTTCTCATAAGCCGGATACCCTTTCCAGGCCATAAGATACTGAACTGACCACCAGGATTTGTGGAATGCTAAGATGTTTTCCACCTCGGCTTCTTCTGCATCCTCTATCACAATAGGTTTGGGTTTGACAGGAATGATCCCCTTGAACGGGGACAACAGAGACACATGGAAGACTGGATGCTGTCTCCAATGAGCTGGTAGTTTAACCAAAAAGCACCTTTGCCCAAGTCTTCCTCCACCAGGTGGGGACCCAAAAATTTGCTTTAAAACTTTTGGGAAGGTACCAGCATCTGCAGGTGGCGAGTGTCCAACTTGACGTGAGAATCCACTGCAATATCAGGACTGGGAAGCCATTTATGATCTACAAACTGTTTATAATTATCAATAGCTTTTGTGAGGTGCTCTCATACTAAGGTCTGGGTCAACTGGGTATGCTAACGTGATCTGCGGCAGCAGGAACCTCTAGGCATATACAAGGGCCAACAAAAAAGGAGGGGTTATACCCTATTGTTGCTTCATAGGGAGAAACCCCCACAGAGGCATGAGTACCATTGTTATAAGTGAATTGGGCGAGAGGGAGGTCATTGGCCCAAGTATCCCGGGCGGCTGAAGTGTAACAGCACAAATACTGTTCCAAAATTTGGTTAACCCGCTCGGTTTGTCCGTCAGACTGGGGTGGTGAGTGGTGGAATGACAGGATGATTTTTAGGATGGATAAAAGCTCATTCCAAAATTGCACTGTAAATTGGGGTCCACAGTCACTAATGATCTCCTGTGGGAGGCCAAACACTGAGAACACATGGTGTATGAAAAGGCGGTCAGTTTCTTCAGATGTGATCGCAGAATTACAGGGAATAAAAAGGGAAAATTTGGTGAAGTGATCAACCACCACCATCACCGCTGTAAACCCATTGGAACAGTGGAGCTTGGCAATAAAGTCCGTATACACCAATGTCCATGGACCCTCCACCTGTTGTAATGGGTGCAGGAGACCCTTCTTTCCTGAGCGGTCTGACTTTGCCTGAGAACAGGTAATGCAATCGGCGATCCAACCCAGAACTTACTTAGTTAAGCCTGCCCAGTTAAAGGTTCACTTTATCAAATCAATGCATTTTTTGTTGCCTGTATGGATGCTCGTGGGAGAGTTGTGATGTGCATGAAATACCTCGGCTTGGAAAAAAGGGGGAGCCTAGATTTGTGACCTAAAATAGATGAGCCCCTCCACCAAGTAGTACAGATAGTGTTTATGATTTTGAAGGGTCATTTGCTCAGAATTCTCCACCCCTTCAGGGCGGGTCATTTGGCTGGCTAAGACCTGAGCAACGAGTGAGGCATTGGGGGCAAGGGCGGCAGAAGAAACTATGGAGGGACAATTAACAAAATTTGGGGGCAGGAATCATGGTAATGAGGTCCGCTTCTTCTAAATCCGTGGGACAGTGGGTGGGGTTTTGGCTGAAAAAATTGGGAAGTATAGTAAGTGCACCTTTTACAAATTTGTATTTGCAATTGAAACTGCTTAAGTCCCAATAGGCTCAGGCTTGACGATGTGTTAATTTTTGAGGTTTACAGAAATACAGGAGAGCTTGGTAATTCGTGAAAACAACTAGCTCATGCTGGGCATCCTGCAACAGGTACCACCAATGAGTCAATGCCCATGCTACAGCTGCCAAATCTTTATTATAAATGGAATAGGATTGCTTCATAGACATAAACTTCTGGGAAAAATAGGCGACTCAATGTTCCAAGCCCTCATGCTCTTGGAGCAGTACTGCCCCTACTGCCACCAAGGAGGCATCACACGCATGATATATGGTTTTACAGGATCCACATGTTTCAAGATGGGAGGGGATAAAAACACTTCCTTGATCGACTCAAACGCCTGCTGGCATTTGGGTGTTTAACAAAATGGTATGTTCTTGCTGGTCTGGGGGTGGAGTGGGGCCACCAACCGGGAAAGGGCCAGGTAAATTTTTTTAGGAAAATAATGGTTCCCAAGAAACTCTATAACTGTTTCTGGGTTGTTGGGGTAGGCCATTACCTATAGCATCCAACTTATTAGGGGGAATCGTGTATCCATCCTTAAGGATGAGGTTCCCAAGAAAGGTAACTTCCTCCTTAAAGAACTCACATTTGGAAGGCTTTACAAACAAGCCCTCCTTATGCAAAGCAGCCACGACTTTTTCAAGTCAATAGCATGTTATGGGAGTTGGGGAGTGATCCAGAATTATATTAATATAAACAACTGTGCAATTAAACTGGAGGTCACCCAGTACATTGTCAATCATATGTTGAACGCAGCGGGGGCATTCTTCAGCTTGAAGGCATCACGCGGAATTGGAAAATGCCTCACTTCATCCAGATTGCTGTTAGCCATTCTTGGCCTTTCATAACCTGAATTTGGTTATAGGCATTGACGAGATCCATCTTATAGAACACCCGAGATTTGGCAATGCTTGGCATATCATCTGCTCTAAAGGCAGTGGGTAGGGATCAGAAACCGTGATTTTGTTTAAATGTACGTAATACATGAAGGGATGGAGGGAACCATCATCTTTTTTAGCAAAGACAATGGGAGACGCAACTAGCAATGTCTCCTTAAACAACCACCCTTTTTTCAGCATATCATCCAACCAAGTGTTGAGCGCAGCCTCTTCCTCTGCTGTGTGGGGTTACAACGGGCAGTTGATATTCACCAACTGTACCATCATACAGAATCCACAGTCAAATCTGGTGTGAGGGGAGAGAAAGTCTGCCTTCTTGGAATTGAAGATACTCTAGTAGCGCATCAATTCTTTGGTAAAATTGAATGGGAGGCCCAAATGGGGAACAAGGGAAGTTATGAAGCTGAGACCTTGAGCTTTCTTGAGAGTGTTAACTAAAGAAAAATCTCCCTCAGTTTGATCATTGGCAATTGACAACATATTTGACTCTAGATGAATCTTAACATGTTGCCAACGCCACCAACCAACTCATGGGATAACTGGGAACACCAAGTTTGGAATTGCTGAGAACTGATCTCAGAAGCTGAACTGGTGTATTGAGGATGTGACTGTTCAGTGAACCAGGTATGAGGTTTGGGAGGCTGATGACACAACCATCACCAAAGGGCCTGCATCCAGGTCAAGTTCCAATTGTTGGGCCAGTTCAACACTCATAAATTTTCCTGTGGCTCTGGTATACACCAGGACCTCAAAGGAGATGTGATAGGACCCAACGCTAATCTTCATGGGTAATAAGAAGTAAGCGAAATTCTCTTTATTGGTAGTTGTGGATGAATTTAGTGATACTGAAGAGATGGTAGTGGGTTCAGGGGAAACCGCTAGGTTCATAGGGGGGAGTAAGCTTATTGCAAGTTGGAATGTCAGATCCTACTGACATGAGCGAAATAGCTGCGACAACTATGGGATGTGGATTTGAAGTTTTAAGTGGAACTAGGCTATTACGGACAGAGAAAATACTCTTCACAGCCTGGTTTATTTGAGAGGGAGGGGCAATTGCTACACCAATACTATGAGAAAGGCGGAATTGGTTATTAATAATGGTTGATTGATTATATCAGGCAAACAGCAAGATAGAATTAGACCAGCCTTCCACCCTAAGTGACAAAGCACCCAAATGGCAAACTAGAATGCCAAAAGGCACTGCTGTTGGTATGAAGGATATGAAACTGTAAAGGAGTTTTGCCAATAACTGCCGGTGAGCCAGAATCTCATACAGGCACATAATAAAATACCAGATGACTATGGCCGCTAACCCCAAGGGGTGTGTGAGTGTCAGTGGAAAAGGCGGTTTAATTTTTAAAATAAAAACAAAATTTTGGGAAAGGATTTTATGGAAAATAAAGGAAGAAAAATCGACCAGCAATTATCTCAGTGTGATACAACTGATAAAATAGTGGTCATTGATGTGGGGATAAGCTGGGATCAAGACCCTCAATTTTGACCTAACTGGTTAATTATTTGGGAATGGGGGCAGATAAGTTAACTGGGAACTGACATTGAAGAATTTGGCAGCATGCAAAGTTGCTGTTAGTTTGGCCTCAAATGCCCAATCTGAGGCTTGACTGTTATTTCTGATGGTTGACATGATGGCATTTGGCCTGACGAGCAAAAGAATCCCCCAAGGCCCACCCCACGTAGGGGTGGTCCCAATTGGTTGGGAATGGGTTCAGGATGCCCAACCTTCCAGTGACTGGTCGCTGGGCCAATCATTCAGTTAAAAGCGTTGCATCGGCCACAATGGCTGATTTGCCAGAAGGGAGCTTTGAACTATCGTTGATGGTGTCCAATGCTGCTACCTGCATGACAGGGATCATCCCCAATAATTTTGGGAGGAGGTTAATTTTGATGATTGAGGTGTTGGCTGAATCAAAGTTGATGACGATTCCAGCTGATGAATAAATCTTCAATCCCTTTTGACTATGTGAATTCTGATCATTAAGCTCATTTCCACTCAAGTTTGGACTTATCAACTCATTTCAGTGATTTTTAGTGCAAATTTCCCTGATAAGGCATAAAAGTTTAGGCAAGGTGAATGTGGGCATTGGGGGAGGGATCCAAAGAGGGAGAGCTGTTATCCAGCGCTTGTCCACCACATGGGCGAGGTTGCCCTGGGTGATGAGGGTACAGCCACCCTCTTTGGAGCCTTTTTGCTTGGAAATGAAAAGAGGGCCTGATTGACACACAGGGTACTTTCCCCTGAACTTATAGGCACAATCTGTTATTTATCTCTTGTACTAAATCCGTTACTTGATTATTGGCCCAAATGAAAAAGTTGTGATTTGCCTATAGACTAGAGTGACCGCTCCAAAGTTGGCTTTTAGTCATTCATTTAATATTTGCACTGCCTGACTTAAAGTACATGAGAAGTTGACCAACTCAGTGATGACTACATGATGGCGGGCAATAGTCATTTTTAGAGTTTCTTAAGTTAGGATATACAAACTCAATTTAAGTATTGGGTGATGTTTTCAATCATAATTAAACTACACAGTTCATTCAAAGTTAATAGAACTAACTTTTTAAAGACACAACTTTACAAATAAATGAACTTTCTTTTATCATAATTTAACATACAACCTTTCCATCTCTATACATATTTATATTGCTAAAAAAATTGTTAAAAGGTATGCACATAGTTCCTATTTTGTATAACCATGTTTAAACCAGCTGTCACATTCTTCTGAATTGTCTCTACTTTATCAAAAGGATGAACCTTCAGTGCCACCTTCAGATTAGAGAACAGAAAGAAGTCAGACAGAGCCAAATCTCCTGAATAGGGTGGATAATTATAATCTGAAGGTGGCACTGAAGGTTCATCCTTTTGATAAAGTAGAGACAATTCAGAAGAATTTGACAGCTGGTTTAAACATGGTTATACAAAATAGGAACTATGTGCATACCTTTTAACAATTGTTTTAGCAATATAAATATGTATAGAGATGGAAAGGTTATATGTTAAATTATGATAAAAGAAAGTTTATTTAATTATAAAGTTGTGTCTTTAAAACGTTAGTCCCAGAACTTTTTGAATGCACTGTGTATGTCTGATTTGAGTTGCGCATATTTGGTTGTGAGTTAGATATCTTGTCCACAACACATCTTGTTGACGTTGATGGTAAATGAATTTGCTTCATTGTCCGCGGGGCCTTGCCTCATTTGATAACCTCTTAAAAGTCGCTGTTATAACCGCTCAGTTCCTCATGAAAATAAGTTCATCAGGGTATGTAATAATAGGTATGTCATTCCAGTTGATCTGAGACAAAGTCATTTCGGTGTTCCTAGTAGGCCTGGCAATAGTTTTGAATAATTGATAATGTTTGGGGTTGTTTCTCTTCTCATTATGGTCACCATCTGCCATCCTAGCCATGAACGCCATAGTTGAAGTTTTTACTACATCAGATGGTTGGTTATTCATCTGGGGCTAAAGATGGAGTTATGAAGGCCTATTATATAAAGACAATAAACCAGATGATAATAAATCTAACTTATAGACTCCTTAAAGATAAGATCTGAAGCTTTAGTTCTAATGTTTATATTTAATTTATTGTGGGGAAGGCTGACCAGGGGACGGACACTTCCAAAAGTAAACATGAAAGAAAAATGAAACTCAGTAACAGGGAAGGCACCCCAGAGAAGCGATGCTATCTCCTGTTGCCAGCGGGAACGCCACTATGGGGAGGAGGGGGAACGTGTAGAGGGGCTGTAACCACAATTGAACTCGTGTGGAGGAAGGGGTCCGAGTTGATGAAACAGACTTGGAACCAGGAGGAGACCAACTGATGGCAACGCGGTGGGAGGTACCCAAACATCCAGGCTTGAAAGTGGTCTATCAAATGGGACCGCAATCTGTGGACAGCTTCTGGGAGGGTGGGGGTGGAGCCAGCGATGGCATCCAAGACAATCGTGTGTATAGTTCACATGGCGATTGTGACCACCAGTGCACGGAGGGAGGGTGGAAGAGGGGATAACATGGATATAGCAAACACATCCCTTGACAGACTGAAGGGATGTGCCTGATCCTGGCCAAGCAGACGTTGAACTTCGCGCCATATCGCTTCAGAGGTAGGGCACTTCTCCAGGCGGTGGAGCAGTGTTCCATACTGGCCACAAACGACGCAGGATGAGTGTAAAGTGTTAGAGCGCTCAGCCATATGGTACACCTGCCTCAGGCAGCGCCACACATGGGAACGGATATGAGGCAGCAACAGAGGGTGGTGTGCATATTTCCAAATAGTCTTCTGGGTCTCAAGGGAATAAGGGATGTCCATCATGTCCAGGTAGTCCACCCTGGATAGGACATGGGTCCGTGTGGGGATCAAGCCATCTTGAATGGGTAGCCCCTGTACCTCCTGTGTGAACTGAGGAGAGGGGCGGCTTCTCTGGGCTGTGTGCCCACAAATACGGATTCTCCACTCAGCGCTCCGCATGGAGAGAAGGATTCGTTTGAAGTGGGGCTTAGTACCATGAGGACCTGTGGCCGATGGGTGGGAAGCCAGATATTTCATCAAGGAGTGAGGGTGCGATGGATTGGTAAGGCCCAGGGCGCGGGAGAAGTTGGAGCAGGCCGCGCGGGACCAGTGTTGGGAGGGGAGCATAGGGGCGGTGACGGCCTCAATCCAGGTGCCCAGAATCTTGGCAGCATGAGCTTTAAAGTTGAGCAGGCCCATGCCACCACAACGATGAGTGCCAAACATGACCTCAAGCTGCACTGGAGGTGGGCGGCCTGACCAAAGCCACTCTTGCAGAAGGGCATACATAGATTTGAAAAAACCTGGGGAGAAGGCAATGACGTGGGCTCCAAACCAGACTTTGGAGAGGAGCATAGAGTTGGCTAAAACAACCCTGCCAGTAAGGGAAGTGGGGTGGGCTCTGAGGGAGGCGATGCGCTTCATCACGTTGTCTAGAATATGACTTTCCATTACTGCTGAGGCATACCCGCCTGCCTCCACCCACACCCCCAGATGGCGGACAGGCCCAATAGTAGGGCGTGGCACGAAGGGGAGCACAAGTGGGGCGGTGTGGGGTGGGCAGGGAAGGCGAGCATGTGTGCGAGAAGATGGGTCAGGCTGGACACAGGTCGCTAAGGCCCAGCAGGTTTGATACCAACCAAGGAGGATGATTTCGGTTTTGGAGGCGTTCAGTGCAGCATTACTTACCTGGGAATAAACCTGGATGAGAGCTTTAAGCGCGCGTGCATCTTGACTATTAGACACCCCGACCACACAATCATCAGCAAACGCCATCATCTTGACTGGGGCTTGGCCTGGTACATGGACCCCAGTGAGGCGGGCATTCACATTTCGAAGTAGTGGGTCAAGGCTGAAGTTATATAAGAGTGGGCTAAGGGGGTCCCCTTGGCGTAGGCCCCTTTGAAGGCAGACTACTTCCATGAGGAAGCCAGGGCTACGCACTGCCATTGTTGAAGATTCCGTAAGCATCATCACCCAGCTGATGAAGCGAGGGGGTGAGCGGAATTGGTGGAGGCAGGCCCTGAGGTATTCTCAGTTTACTCTATCATAGGACTTCTGTTGGTCCAAAAATACTAGTGCCCCAGAGGCTGTGGACTGGCATGCGTTAGCCACATAGTGCACATTGTCCCAAACTGACCTTCTGGGTATGAAACTGAATTGTTATGGGGAGATGGTAGCAGAGGCTACAATCCCTAGATGGTTAGCCATGATTTTAGTTAAAATTTTGGTGTCCATGTTAGTTAGAGAAATGGGGCGCCAGTTGGCTAGGTCTAGCTTATCCCCTTTCTTAAAGAGTGTAATGGTGAAGGCCTCTTGCCCTCCTGGTAGAAGGCGCATATCCAGAAGGCTCTGGTTAAGGGAGGCAAGCAGCAGTGGGAATAGATATTTGAAGTACTTCTTATAGAACTCATATGGAATGCCATCAGGGCCTGGGCATTTCTGATTTGGTACACTGCAGACGGCGGACCAGAGTTTATCTGGAGTAATCAAATTCATTAACTCTGGGTATCAGGAAATGGTGCGGATGTGAGTGCTATTGAGAAATTTTGCCATTTCAGCTGGTGGAATTGGATCAGATCGGTACAACTTGGAGTAATATTTTTGTATTCTGATCGCCACTTCAGCCGGCATATCCATGACGGAGTCGTCTGACCTCCACATATGTGTGCAGGCCACGCTCTGGCGTGGTGCAAAGAATTTTTTAAAAGAAATAAGCAGAGCACATGCCACCCTCTGTAATGTGTTTGGCCCTGTGCTGAACACAAACCTGATGTTTGTGTTGCCTTTCAAGCACGTTGAGGTGGGCGGCTGCTTCTGCCCACTTCCAGCCCCAAGCAGGGCTGTAGCCCGTGGCTGGGATGTTGGACTCCAGGTGTGCCAACTCTGCCAGAGCGCGCGAGATGACAGCCGAGGTAGCTTGTGAGCATCAGGATGGGAGGTGGCGAGTGTGGTGGATGGTATCCGCTTTGAAGGCTGACCATGTGGAAATTGGGTCCGCACAAAATGGTGTAATAAACTCTTTTGCTGAAGTTGCAGATTCCATCCATGTGGAAAATCCTGGTGACACGAGTTCAGGTGGGCGGAGTTTGCACCAATGCGGAGCCCTAGCCACTGTGACGAGTAGGTGGTAGGTTATTGATACCAGCCGGTGATTAGAGAAATCGATTTTTGATGTGTGGAAGTGAGAAATATGGGATTGAAATTGCACCAGCGTGAGGATAAGGTCAATGTGGGACATGGACCTTAACTGGCCGTTGTGGACGTGGGGATGCGTCATGTTCTTGAGTAGTGGAGCTTGCTGTGGCAGTGCATCAAACAACCCAAGGGTGGCCTTTAGAATGTGAAGTTCTATGTGACCCTAGGGGTGTGGGATGAGGAAGGCCAGCGGTCTGTGGATGTGTATAACCAACAGTTAGTCACCAACTACAAAAGGGTCAGGGGGTAACAGAAGGGATTTGACCAACGAGAAAAATTCCTGACACTCTTGTGCCCAGGTTGGGGCATAAATGTTGATGATAGCGTGCGCCATGTCAGCCCACAAAAATGTGACAATGAGGACTTGGCCATCGAGGAAGGATTCAGAAGATAAAAATTTAAAAATATTGTTTTTCTATATAAGCACCCCACAGTGCTCAGACCAGAAGGAAAGGGAAGGGAGGAGCATGGTTTTCCAAGCGTCCTTGGAACCTCGCAGACAGTGGCACTCTTGGATGGCCAGGATGTCCACGGGTAAATTTTTTTGTGAAAACTCAGTTTCCTAGCCTGGGATGGTGAGGCCTTGAGTCCAGCGATGTTCAACGTCCCTAAAGTGAAGGCTCCCTTCATTGCACCTTAGGTGTGAGGGGGTGGGCATTTGGACCCACCAGCCTCCTCTGGATCCCCATGGGCCTTCACGGTGGCACAAATGTTTACAGCAACGCTATCAGAAGACTTGTTAATTTTAGCAGACAGGTTTGCGTTGGCTTTTGCCTTTGCTTTTAAATTCCCTGCTGTCGAGCGAATTTTTTGTGGTGCAGTCAAGTTTTGTGCACCAACATTCAGGTCAAAAAAATTTTCAGGTAGGTTGGAGACTGAATCAGTTCCAATCAGGGCTTGGGCGCAAAGGTTGGGTGAGATCAAGTCACCCATCGGATCCTCAGATTGGGTGGCCCAATTGGCTTAGGCATCCCAATCTGATTGGTTGAGGGATTTCCAAGTTGCTTCTGCCACGAAGGTTTTTATGTCCTCCTGGCGTTGGGAGTGCAGGATAGCAGAGGCGACCTTGGACACTTCCTTGGCTGTGGCCCTGCGGGCCTGTTTGGCCTTCTTTCACTCTTGAGTGGAGACAGGCTTTACTAGTAAGTAGCAGCCTTGTGCTCCCCATGGGAAGGCCTCTTTGGTACTGGTGGTTGGTTCATAGTGAGCCTCCCCGTAGGTCATGGCCTTGAGGGGTGCTCTTGGATTGTGATGCCCTCCTTGGTGGGGCATTCGTGTGCCTTATGGCTGAATGCATCACAGTGGGTGCAGATGGGGGTGCGCTGTCCACGGTTACCCAGAAAGGGTGGGTGGTATGCCCCTCAATATTAATAAAAGTGGAGTGTGGGATCTGGGTTAGGTCCTTCGCAATCTCCTCAGTTGGGGTCAGAACTTCAATGGCTTTGCTGGTGCACAGGTGTGGCATCAGCATAAAGCATTGCATCTTGAAGGATTGTATTTCACTGTATACGGTGAGACCAGATATCAGGTGCTGCTTCAGAACGGCATACTTGACTGTAGTGGGCAAAAGTTTTACGTGAGGAAAATTTGGTTGGATTTTGTCCATCTGGTGCACTTAGTTTTGATGACCCGCTGCCCTTTGGGGAGGTCAATCACAACATGCACTGCAGCAGCTTTGTCTGCTGCCTCCTTGTTTTTAAAACCAAGATCCAGCTAACCATGTGACATGGAGTGAGGTGCGACATACACCGCGGTTGGGAAATGAATGTGCACATCCCCACAAAATTTTTCCCACAACGCCATTTACTGAATATCCAGGAATACCTGGACTCCATATTCCACCAACAAGTGTGGTTGAGAGTGCGGCATGTTGATGTACTGGTTACATCACGCCTGCCAAGTGAGGATTTCTGTGGAAATAGTAACTGCCAGTTTTTTATTTTTATTTAATCCGCCAGTTTCTCTGGGGCATTTGCAAACGTTGGAAGTCGCAGGCCTACCACCTGTGCCTTTTACCTTACTTGCCCAACTGCTCCCTGACATGGGCGCAAACTAATCTCCTCTGTGAGATTAACAAACTAAATTCAGACTTGAATCAAATAAGTTGCAAAAGTGATTGCAAAGAGAGAGAAAAGCTCTATAGCTCTAATGTTTATTACTTGTACAACGGAACATGCACTGATCTTCCTGATCACCAAGTAAAACCTTGACTCAATACAACGAAAGAATATTAATTGTAAAAAGCTTGTATAACTTAACCTATCAAATTAGAATGATTATTATATAAAATAACAGGGCTTTATATAAGGCTATTTTTTGATCTTCACTTCTTCACTTATAGCTCCTCTTCCACCACCACTTAACCAGCAGCTCACGGTGAAGGTTTAAAAGAGTTTACTCCAAATGAGAGGCTTCCTGATGTAACCCAGCCTAGCCTTATGGTTGATGTCTTTCCAAAATACTTCCTTAAAAAAGATTCTCATTAGACACTTCTAAAAAAGGATAACCTGCTCTCCTCTTGAGCAAAAATAGCACATGCAAGGCAATTCATCCCACTAATTAGGAATTAATTCTATTATAACTCAGTTGATATTAAAAGCTAACCTTGACTTAACCAAAAAACACCAATCTTGGGCTATTACATCAGATATAATTAAAGAAATTGCTAGGCCGCAAATCCTAAGTTTCAATTTTACTTAGAGAATTACAGCTATCTATCGCTGATACTTGACATAAGATATAATAAATTAGATGTAAGCCACAATTATCTCCTATATCTAATATACCCAATGATTCAGATAAAGTCAATCATTTAACACCCACATTTCTGACAATGCGGTAAGGTCCCATCCTCTTTGGCCCAGTTTTCTATATAGATTCTTGATTGGGATATATTCATGATGCAGCATAACAAGATCTTACTTATAGGCTGGCCCAACCCCTCTTCCCATCTGCATTCTCCTTATAATCCTTCATGGCAGCCTCCAATTTGGTGTTGACCCCTTGGTGTATTTTCTTGATGAGCTTGGCAAAGTCCACCACAGTTTCCACCTTGGGCCCACTGCAAGGTTCCAAATTGAATGAATGGTTAAACCATAGGTGGTGAATAAAAAGAGC
The DNA here is from genome assembly GCA_022478985.1 of Massospora cicadina. Taxonomy (NCBI): domain Eukaryota; kingdom Fungi; phylum Entomophthoromycota; class Entomophthoromycetes; order Entomophthorales; family Entomophthoraceae; genus Massospora; species Massospora cicadina. Next base: position 33,042 of record JAKSZP010017681.1, on the reverse strand, counting down.
ACCCAATGGAAGCATGACGGGCGTTATTATAACTAAACTGATCCAGAGGAATATGAGCCCAATTGGAATGGTCAACCATAATGTAACAATGCAAGAAATGCTCCAGGCACTGGTTCACTCGATCAGTCTGCCCAAATGATTGGGGGTGAGAGCAGTGGAGCGGTATGGATGAATTTGAAGCATTTTACATAACTCCTACCATAAACCAGATGTGAACTGGGGTCCGCTGTCACTGATAATCTCCTGTGGAACCCCATGGAGGAAAACACATGAGAAACAGATCTTAGCCATCTCCGCCACTGCTATTTTGGTGTTACAAGGAATGAAATTGGCGAGCTTTGTAAACTGGTCCACTACTATCATAATAGCATCATACTCTCATATTCAGGTAACTTCACTATAAAATCAACCAATAGGGACGTCTAGTGGCCCTCTGCCTTTTTAACAGGTACCAATAAACCTGTGAGAGGCTGGTGATTTGGTTTCATCTGGTTGCAGACCATGTACTCCTTACAATAACTGACAACTTGTTTGGCCAATCCCTTCCAATTATATGTGCAAAAAATCAGTTCTAGGGCCTTTGCCTTTCAAGGATGTCCAACAGTAAGTTTTTCATGGTGGTCTTTAATTTTCAGGCGGATTAGTCCCGCAGGAACTCATAAACTTCCCTGGAACCACATCATCTCATCCTGTACATGGTAGCCCCTGGTATTATCTTCCTAATTTTTCTTGCCCTTGGAGAGGACCATAGTATATTCAGCTGACAAGGGCTAAGAAAGGACAGCCTTTCTGAACATACCATATACCTCCACGTTCTCCAGAGAAGCAAGCACTGGCATGAATGCCATGCTGGAGGGCTGCTTGGATACAATTTTTACCTGGCAGAATCACCAAGTGGGTATTGTGCAACTCAACCTCCTTTGGATAAGGAGCTAAAGCAGGGCTCTGACATAGAGCATCAGTCAAGTTATTCCCCTTGACTTTTGTAAAATCATAAGAAGACACAAATTGGTCCAGGGTCTCATGCCAGCGGGTTTTCCATAGGGTCACGACATGAGGGGCGCAATATTACAAGAGGGCACAATGATCTGTACAAATGTGGAATGGCTGAAAAGAACCATGCAAATGATGAAGATAATAAGGAAGGGATTTCACTACCGCTAGAAGCTCTTTGTTGTAAACAGCGTAATTCAATTCATCCAGGAACATTTTCTTAAAAATACCCCATAAGAAGTTCCACTCTATCTTCCTTCTCCTACAAGAGTGCAGCCGCTACAGAGAGGTTGGACGCATCATTAGCCACTATAAACTCCCTCAAAGGTTTCAAATGGTGAAGAACTGTCGTTGACAGAGGGTACACTTTATTGCTTGGAAGGCAACCTCTAAGGCGGAGGACCACTGGAGAACCTTGGCACCACTTGCCTTAAAAAAGGCGCCTCTACCTCAGAAAGATTAGTTGTGAACTTTTTAAGGAAAGTGCAACTACCCAAAAAACTCCTCAAAATTTTTCACTAATGTTGGGGTGGGCCATTCACAAATTGTCTTCTCCTTATCTGGAGTTATCATGTGGCCTTTGTTGAATATGATGTTGCTCAGGAAGGTGACCTGAGACTTAAAAGCTCACATTTGTTGATATCAGCGTCAGATTCGCTGTCCTCAAATGCTTTACCACTTGCTGCAGGCGAATGCCATGAGTTGCTTGATTGGGAGAGAACACCAAGATATCATCCATGTAGCCACAGCGCATGAACACAGCAGTTCTCCCAAAACCACATCTATATGATGATGCAAAATAGCAGCCACATCCTTCAGCTCAAAAGCATGACCAGAAATTGGAAGATTTTTTCTGGTATGGAACGCAGTGAGCCATTACTTCCCCTTCTTGATATGAATATGATTAAACGCGTTCAAGAAATCCATTTTGGAGAAGACTCTCGCCTTCTCCACATAGTGAGCAATTTGTGACTCCACTAGGATGGGATGAAGATCGGAACTGAAACATTATTCAGGTTCCATTGTCCACACACAGGCATAGAGTAACATCTGCATGTTCCACAGAGAGAAGTGGGGTGCATACTGGAGAGTTATGCTAAAATATATATCTTTTGGCTAACTGCTTCTTAACCCACACGTCTAAGGCCGCTTCCTCCCATAAAGTCAAAGGATAAATGGGAGACAATATACGAATTAGATCAACAGTGAGTTTGAACTCACAATCAAACTTTGAATTAGTTGGCAATTCACTGTCAGAGTGCATCAAATGAAAATTTCAACCCTTCCAAACAGGAAGGTAAGTTACCTCCAAAGTGGTCTTCAACTGGGGTGAAAGGCTGAGCTTATGTACCTTTGGCCATAGGGGCAAAGTGCCCTGAGTGCTATCTTCAGACAAGGGGGCTACTAATTACTGGCCATGCTTCAAAGATAACGCTAAGGTATTGGATTTCAGGTTGTTCTGACATAAAATTTATCCACCACTTCACTCGAAAATAATTTGGTACACGAAATTTTTAATTGCCCAGAAGTGGTCAGCCAAATGGTCCACGTCATCTTGATAATTCATCAATCTCAGAACCTTCAGAGTGGGGATACCCTGGGAGGCCCCTCCCCTAACCATACCACCAAACAAGTAGTTTAACTCAAGGTAATCATCTAAGTCCTGGCCAAAAAAATTCTCAGAGGATCCCATATCCACCAAAATGGCGGTGCTGAAATTCCTCAAGCAGGGAAAAAGAGTAGCAGACAACAAAAAATACCATAGTAGTCTTTATTCATAAAAGGTAATGCCAACACATCACTGGTATATTCTTCATCAGGCATAATCATGTTGCAGGATAAGTTTTTGCAACAAAAAATGAAGATGGTAGTTGGACACTTTCACCAATGAGGACACATACCCCACCACCTCATTATAAGTTGCATACACATTTTCATATTGTAGTAATAATTTATTTACCACCTCCTGAGCCCTGCGAATCATAGTAGAGGTTAAGCGCTGGATCTCTGGGGTGATATGATACACGGAAATTTGCTCCATGCTATAAGCGCAAGAGCCAAAAAAGGCTTATTTGAGTATACATAATTTGCATCATAAGACGCGTTTTCTGGCGTCATTGACATCATACCTGATCCAATAGCCAGTTGTCCATCATTATAAAAGGCCTTCACCACTAAGCCCTTCATTGACAATTCAGCTGGCACCGCAGAAATGAGGTGCAAAGGAAAACCCATATCAGATGAACAATTTTCTAAATTTGAGCGAACTTGTCTGAACCCTCAAAATCTTTTAAAATGGAGGGAGGATCAGTGGAAAGCCATGCTCTATTCAGAAAACAACTCATAATTTTGGGCGCAATATTTATAGGGGCTCCTGCAGGTGACATCATCGCAGCAGAAATAGCTTAAACATCAAGCAAAAATCAGGGCTAGACCTCAGCTCGCCTTCAAGTTCTACTGAAACTTAAGGAATTAAAGGATAAGTCTCCTCCCATTTCAGAGGCGCACGCGAGATTTTAGGCCTTATTTATAAGGTCCACAGGTGAAATAATAGTGGCCAAATCACCTAGTCTCTCTTCAGTTGGTTAGAGAATTTACCCAACAAGCTTCAATTTGATAACCATAGTTGGCAAGGGAGCTTGCCCTACCAGGGCATTCCTCGTGATAATGGCCAAAGACAAATGGCAAAATGCCTTTTTAATGATGTCAGACACAAGTAAGCCCAAGGTCAAAGTAGATTTAAAAAATAGGGGCACCAAAGGCGTTCAACTCCATGGTGCACAAATGACACACAGAGAGTTTTAAAGCGGTAGACTTAGCTTTTCCTGCTTCCAGGAGGCGCTCCAAACCCTCTATCGCCTTCAACCTACATGACCCATTTCCAAACTTAAACCTCATGCAGGAGCCCTGAGTACAAACTGACGCAGCCACTAAACGTCAAGTGAGGACCAACAAGGGCAAGTTTTGTCATAATGAAAGGAGGCGGTGCGAAAATTAAAAATCCCAGGAATGTGACATCAAACAATTCAAACCACTAAGTACTTGAAGAAAGGGTTAGAGTCGCACTGTGGGCAGTAACAAGAGAAATGCTAATCTGGCCTTCAGACAAATTGAATATAACACTTTGTTCAAAAGAACCAAAACCACTGTGCCTAGACAATGCACCACACCACTACTAAGCAAAAACCCCACAAAGCATAAATTCCAATGAGGCCAAAATAAAGAGTTGGTAATCTAATTTCAAGAGCATATCATTAATGCTCCTGTTTCTGGAGAGGTGGTGGGGAGGGCCCCATTGCACCATCTGAGAACACATCGCTAGCACTAGAGTAAACTGTTCATTGCAAAGGAGTACAGTGCCATAAGGACCTAGGGCGATGTTTGCACAAATTTGTTTTCTAAGATCTCTTGGAGGTCAACAAGTAGGACTAAGCATATGCACATATTTAAAATAGGAAAAACAGATGGGGCTTTATTATCAACAAGATGACCAACAAGGAAGGTTAGTTAAAAAACACTAATTAAGCATAATTGTTTTATCACATTCCATCAGTCAATGCGCTGCTCCCAATCCAAACAATAAGTGTATACCACTATCCTTTGTGGTACTATAGCTCATAGACGCTTTCACTTTGATGATTAACTGTAATTGGATTCTGCAGAATTTGACAATATGGTAAACCAAATTGGATTCAAAGCCTCATTTTTCCATTAGATGTAACGTCCCAACACTATTTAACAAATAACTGGTGCACCACAAGGCTGAGGATGTAACACCCCATGCCCATCATGTGCACCCCCAGAACCAACTTGGGCATACTTTGACCTTATAAAATCGTTGGTCCAGGGTGTGCTTTAGGTCAGTCAGATTTATTAGCTTGTTCCTCTTATCCTCTTCACTCTCTCCTTATTATTACAATATGTACCTGCTATTACTTCATTTAACCATGGCACTTGAGGGGGGTCAATGTCGGCGTTCATACTCTATAATGGCCTGAATTATCTCATGATTGAGTGTTAAAATGTTTAAATTGGCTTTAATTGGATAAGCCTTCCAGAATCAAATGGATCATCTATAAATGAGCCCTTGTCTCTAAATGGGCAATAATTAATAAGAGAAATTTGGGAAGCATTGTGATATGAGATTCCGTCTCAGCTCTAGTGGTCACCATCCAGATTCCATCACACAATGGGAATTTGACAATCCTGAAGCTGATCAAAGAGAAAGCCATGGATCAACTTTCATATTGGATGAGAAGTAAAGATCCTGAATGAAGGAGTCTTGAGCGCCCTTACATCATAAGGCCCCTACTCATCTTATAAATATTAAAAGCTTTTAACAGCAAAAAACTATCATATAAATCCTTAACAAATCTATACCTATTTCTCTTCACATAGTTAAGTTATTAGTATCACAACTCTAGATAAAGCATAATATTGGACCTTTAAGAAGCAAAAGTGCTACACCATCGCCTCTCTCCAACCATTCTAAAGAACCAAGCCATCCCAAATATCATCCTAATATTACATTATTATGGCTCCAGGCACCTAATTTTAACATTTAAGTTTTCTCACAAAAAGCTGAAAACGCACTTATTTCTGTTTATTTGTAATAAAGAAAATTTTAGCTTAGTGAAGAGCTAGTTATGGGAGTGTAATAGAGAAACTAAGAGGATGTACTGGTTAATATAGTTCAATGAAAAACGCACCAAACTTAAGTCATCTATAAGAGAAAGACTCTATAAAATCTTCTGTTGCAAAAGTGTCACACGTATTCAGATATCAGAGATTTGTACATGTTGAAAAGAATATTAGCTATTCAAATATCACGAGAGAATTGAAATAAAGAAATTAAAGGGGTAAAAAATTTCTTTAATCAATTATGAAGAAAATTGATAGTTGGTAAGCCTCAACTTGACAATAAAAAATCTACATTAGACTTACTTGAGCCTTGAATACCCTTATTTAGATCCTGATTAGCTGTGACAAAGGATTATCACAATGTCAGGTTATTAGTATATCAAATGACGTTTGAGGAAGTAAATTAATATGTACTACAAAAGGATAAGAATTAAAATCTGCCCAAAGATTGACCTAAGTGATACCAAGTCTCATCCAATTTGGTTCCTTCAAAATAACTTTACCATCTTGTAAAATATGCTACAAAGGTATTTTTAAAACTTGAATGCATCACCTGACTAAGAGCCTCCCATCCAAATCTCTTCTTTCATTAGTTTAATTAGACTCTTTCCTTATTGGGATTTCTATTACTGTATGTAACGTATAAAACTTCTTTTATACTAAAATAAAGTTATGCAGTATACTATATCTTTTTTGTACCTTGATTTCGATAAGTCCTTTCATCAATCTTACCATAGGATGGATACTCTAGCTGAAAGGAGCTAAGTATGACTTGGCACCTAAATAATAAATTAAAATACGTGTTGTAAGGCTTATACTGCTACAAATATTACTGTCCAGCTTTTTGGGCATAGCACCATGGAGCCAGAAAATGGAAGCCCTACAGGATAATGCTCACTACAGGTATCTCCCTAAAGCATAACAATACCTGAGATTAATTGATTACACCTTGGAAGAGAATCCCATCAAAAGTGTAACTCACTAAGTGCACAATAGAATCAGTGAAAAATATGGCCAAATGTGAAGTCCGCCCTTGGTCATATATGAAGAAGTGCAAGAAAACAAGTGGAGATCCCATAATCTTAATGTCTAACCTGGATTTCAAATGAAGGGTTTCAAGACCTGCTCCAAGAGGTCATAAACCCAGGAGAATGAGCCAGCTGTGAAAGGGAATCCGCCATGGAAAAGCCTCATATAAATTTATAATAATTTATTGCACTCTCAGAGATATATAGAATAAGTGCGAATCTATTCCATCATATCAAGCAATTCATAAAGCCAGTACTTGACATATTGTGCATTTATTAGGAGTCCATAACGAGGAACTTCGTCATCACATCAATGCCAAAGGGACCTTATGGATGGCTTACAAACAGGTATACAATTTAGCAGTTCAAAGCATAGGGGACGCACACCATCTGATCAAATCAAAATATTTCTATATTATTTGACACCAAAGCCAAATGAAAAATCATCAATTCCAGAGTGATCAAGTGTGTAGAAAAAGCCATGGAACTCCTTAGAAAGGATATCTCGAGCTATAATGCAAAATCAAAAACTACTTGAAGATTTTGCCAAGAGCTTCACCAACAAGACGCTGAAGCCAAGATGAAATAGCTGTCCAAATTTTGCTACCTTTTTGTAGTGAGAAAGAACAGTTTAGCTCCTCAAGTCCCAGCTGAGGCATGCCTTAATATTGATTGATGATCTCAAAGCCCACAAAACCCCAGAGGCTCCATTGGTATCACAAAATCATGTTGTCTGAGTGGCCATATTGAGAAGGATCTGGTATATGATGAAACTCAGGTGGTGTTAAAAGTTTTGGGTTTCGTTGAATTTTCATAGATGATAACCCATAAATTAATTAAATGCAAAGGTTTGGTTTTATGCAATTCTTCGCGTTGTCTGATAATAAAATGTATTTGTTTGATAATAGTATGAAGACTATTAGCCATAGTTGAATAAGCACTAGTATTGGGTCCAACGCTTGACCAGTATTCCTCCTTAGAATACTTAATATGTCCTCAATAGGGATATGTTCCCTTATAGCGCCTAACTTGATCCACGCTCAGATCCTCATTTTTGCTTCTCTCTGGTGACACACAGTCAGCAGCAAATCCTGATTTAGCTCAGCTTCTCTTCTCTTCTCTGGATCCAGGCTCAGATCCTTACTCTTCATTCTAAAGATTTTTCAATTAAAGCACACAGTAATAATTTCCTTGAAGAAGAATAGAGCTAGAAATGGATTCTAGTAAAGTATATCTAGTGATATGATAATTACTGTTAAAATTGTTTTTATAAGTGAATTATAGGGGAATTTAAAGTTGGAATTCGGCGCCCAACGATTAGTTGGCACCTCATTGATGAAATGGAAGCCATTGGTACTGAATTACTCATCGTTATCTCATCAGAGATGTTCTTCGCCATCCTGGCTAGGATTCTGTCAATGGACATCCTTGAGACCTAAAATGGAAAGAGTCAGAAATTGTGTCCCTAACCTCTTCCCCTTGATCCCAGCAAACCAACCATATTTGGCAAGCGACCTGCTTAGGCAATGGGACTTGTTAACCATTAAGGCAGGTCGCAAACCAACTGTTTTATTCACTAGTTTCAGGCGGCATCACTCGCCTTGCAACTTGATCCTTAAACTCTTAATCAGTCAGTGATGAAACCTGACCAATCCCAATTGGTACAACTGATAGTTAATCATCAATCAACTATCAGATGCCCCTATTTTATTGGCAATTCTGCCCAAGGAGATCTTAAGCATTCACCTGGATCCATCCTCAATGGATCTGACCCAAGTGAATTATCTAAAATCCCTCAAACATTGTTACCCTGAAATCAAGGTTAACTGATATCCAATTCACTTCACTATAGGAGATTATCCCCTGACAACCCCTGGTAATCTAGTCATCTGGGAATATGATCAAAGATACTAACACATCCCCCCTCTTGCCTAGATTTCCAGTGAGAAAAGTATTGGGGCAGGAGAATACTGCTTTGGACACTTGGGAAAATACTTCTTTTGTTCAAGAGGAGTACAATCAAACAGTACTCAATGCTGTTTAGTACAACCTTTGGCATGTGACTCTCTTCCTCTTCCTAACTGTGCTGCCTACTCAGAGCACGGTTCCCATGACCTTTCGTCATGCTAGACTGATCAAACTACAAATGATAATATTTAATAATGGGATCAAGTTTTCCGCCTTTCAGGGCATATGACCCGCTGTCACATTCAGTATTCTTGGTCTGGCGTCCTGATTTCCTGATTTTCTCCTTATTCTTAACAGGAGATTCTTGCCGTCAATGCTTGTTTCATGGCACAGTTAAGAATGCTCATTTATATTCTCCCTTGTTATTTTCTCATAGTAACCTCATGGCTTATATCTTTCTTAATTCTTCTCTGGTGATCTTATCCCATTAATTTTGAGATTAATTTCACCAAAATTAGAGCTTAATTGATTTCAGAGTGCATAATGTTGACTATCATATAAGTCTAACATCCCTCTCTTGCCCAGCTCATATGTCAAATTTGGAGTTTCAGTACCAACAACTGCTTAATAGCATGTCTGATGTAGACCTTCAGCTCTTACAGCTAATGAGTCAATCTGTGCATCCGAAACTCTTCTATGGTCCTTCCAGGAATCATACCCCCAGTCAAGTACCTAGCCAGTCCTTCTGTGGAATTACTTGAAACAGTAATCAACCTTGATGAAACCAGGTTATCAATTATCTCAAATGACTCAGCGACCTTTTCTTCCTCTGTTATCAATTCCCAAGTTATATTTCAAAAGTTTCCTGTATTTAACTCCATTTACAGATTCTCCTGCCATCATCATCAAACCTCCTGAAGCAATGCCTTCCACTCTTAATAGACCGTTCCTAACTAGATCAGACTTGCTTCTGGAGTTCCTTTTACAACTCAGCCAGTATTAAAAGCCAGCTGTTTTGGCCACTGAACTAGCCTCAGAAGCAGCAAACTTTTTGAACTCCTCTATGCAGAATTGAGAGCCCAAGTAACTAAGGCTTTGCTATAGCTCTGAATACTTATGATCTCAAAAACATCCTAGATTGAGATGTTTCAGCTTATGCTCTTTGATTTTCCAGCCAAGTTCTTCAAAGTTGGGCCACAAAGCTTCCAGCCTCTCCTGGCTTTCATTGCTCATTCTGCTTTCACTTCTAGGAAGCTTGTAGTTATTGTCTGCAGGATACCATTTGCTCCTTGCACAACTATCACATTTTTGGCGCATCCCATTTGTATCTTCCACTGATGGCTTTAATAGGGGGCATGATTTGTCATCCTCCATCTAGTATCCCTTGTTGATTGCTGGCCCATATGTTCGGCGTTCTTGATGAAGCCTGTTAGCAGGAGCTCAATCTCAATCTTCCAGCTCCTGTACCATATCAGGATTACTTGGGGTTATACACCAACTGCCTCTTCTTGTACTGTTGCTTTCCTCCCCAATCTGGGGTATCACGTTTGGCATGTTCCAATAATTCCATCTCTCTTTCTCTAGTCACTTTCTCGCAGGGATCAGCATCCAATCAACAAACTTGGCTTTGAGTAGGTCTAAACCTCACTAGCATCCAGTCTCGAATAGATTTTGATGAGTTGTTTAATCCTACTGCATCCATCCTCCCTCCCTCAAGAGGTGACATAGGTGGAATCATCCACGAGTCAAGGATAACCAATAAAAATAAAAAAAACAAAAAATATTTTTTTCTATGCGTTTTGAATATTTTTATCAATCTTTTTTCTTCTTTTTTCTTTGGGACTTGAACTTTTCTTGGTTAAGAAGTCCATATTTTTATTTTATTCCCCCAAACTGGTTCCTAGGTATATTTAGACCTACCAGTTTTCTATGGTTCAGAGGTCTATTTCTTAAGACTTGACCATCTAGTTTGGTTCAGCGATCCTTTTTTCAGATTTAACAAGATATTAGTAACTAACCAACTTAATGGTTCAGTGGTCCTTTGGGAACTCTTTTCATTATTTTCATTGATCTACCGCTTTAAGTTTTTGGCATGGAATCAATTTACTATCCTTCCATCCAAGAGGTTCTTGATGGAGTAGGCGTCCATCACCATCTTGGTGATATCTCAAAAAGACCAGACCATAACGCATCCAGTTTTTTCTTCTCCTGAAACCATGAATATTGCAATATGCAACTCTTTCACCTATTTGGTATTCTGATAAGGCCAGTCAGTTCTTGACATCTGTCATTTTTGCTCATATCGTTTTCTTCAAAATAGTATTAAATTCTTGCAATTGCATTTCGATCAGAATATTTGTCAACCAGTTCATGTACTGATTTTCACTCATCACCTGATGTTAGTTCCACCACCGAATATAAGATTGGCAGCAACGCGGCCTTCCTCCCATATAGCAACTAAAATGGCGTTTTTCCCATTGCTGTATGATGACTGATATTGCAGGTGAATGTCACCAAACTCAGGTATGTTCCCCAAATGGAAGTTCTTCCTGTGACCAGCTTCCTCAGCGTCATGGCCAGCGTTCCATTAACAAGTTTCATCAGTCCATTCATCTCCAGCCAGTAGGGTATAGACATGACTCCTCAGATCCCCATTATCTCATTTACCCATTGGATCACATGAGATGTGAAGTTTTTCCCATTGTCGCTTAGCAGGACTTTTGGGCATCCATGTCAGTATACTACTTGATCAAGAATGAACTTTGCAGTGCTGGTAGCATCTACTTTCACCAGAGCTTCATATTGACTCATCTCATCAGATGATTGATTACAACTATTATATACTTGCATCCCCCTGTGCTCATCATCAGCAGTCCCATAATGTCAATGGACACCGTATGCCAAGAAAATTCAGGGCGGAAAAGTTGGTATCCAGTAATATTCTTATGTGCCTTGTGCAACTGGCACTTCACACAACAAGCTAGATAGTTGGCTACATCATAGTTGATTGACTCTCAGTAGTAGTACTGGCAAATATTTTTGGTCATTTTTCTCAGGCCTCCGTTCATGACAACCTTATGAGCAGAATTAAATGATAGCTGCTCTTTCTGACGGCTTTGTGAATAATAACTGCTTTCTATTATTTATCTAAAAACCTGTTCATTCATGGTCTCAGTGTTTTTCATCACATTTCAAAGCGCACCTTGAATTTCTTGGGGATCATTCCCAATTTCTCCATCGACGATTTCTCTGGAATAACTCATCTGCCTGCTGGTATACCATCTGGACCATTTGTAACCACGATAAGCCATTCACATTCTGATGAGAAGCCCCCACTTGGTAAACAATCTCATAATCATAAGCCTGTACCTTCAATGTCCATTGGGCCAGTCATCCTTCTGGTTCTCACAAATTTTGAAGCCAATGCAGCGAGGAGTGGTCTGTCACCACTTTGAAGTGCATTCTGTGGATGTACACCCAAAATCGTTTACAGGCATAAATGACTGTAAGGCTTTCACTTTCAGTCATGGTGTAGTTCCTCTCAGCAGCTGAGAGTGTCCAGCTCACATATGCCTCCAGCGTTCATCCTCAAGTTTATCTACTTGGCTTAATATGATGTCAATTGCCGTTAATGAAGCATTAGTTTGTAAGATGGATTATTAGTTGAAATTTGGATATTTCAAAATCAAAGAATAAATTAAGTATTGGCGTAACTCTTTGAAGAATTTTTGTGCTTCTTCATTCCATATGAATCCTTTCTTCAGATCCTTCCACAGATGGAATAAGGGCTCAGCAATTCTGAAAAAGTCTTGAATAAATATTCTATTGTATCTGACCATTTAAAGGAACATTTGGATATCTTGGACACTCTTCATAACAGCCATCCGTTCTATGGCTTTGGTCTTCTGGACTTGCAGCTGCAGTCCACTAGAGTTAATTACAAATCCCAGATATCATAACTCTTTCTTGGAGAAGACGCACTTCCTCAGCTTAATCTTCAGATTGGCCATGGATAGTCGCATGAAAACTTCCTCCAAGTGGTGCAAATGGTTAGTAAATGTCCTACTGAACATATTTATATAGTCCAAGTACACCAGGACGCACGACAACTTCAGGTCATTTAGTATGGCATCCATGGCCCTCTGGAACGTCGCAGGTACATTTCATAGACCATGGGGCATTCTCATCAGTTGATAAAGCCCCTGCGTGGTAATAATTGCACATTACTCTTGGTCTTCTCTTGAAAAATTTATTTTCTAATATCCTGATATTAAATCCATTGTGGAGAAATACTTTGCTTCTCCCAATCGATCTATAACATCATCAATTCTTAGTAGTGAGTATGAATCATTCTTTGTAATCTTGTTCAGCTTCTGATAATTGATCATCACCTAATTAGAGCCATCCTTATTCTTCAAAATAAAAATAGGGCTTGCCCAGGGACTTGACAATGGAACTAGAAGCCCAAGATTCACTAGTTTTCTGATCTCTTCCTCTACTACCGCTTCAGCCACATTTGACCATTGAATCAGTCGCATTCTGATTGGAAAATTTTCCCTGCTATCAACCTTGTGGATTACATCTCTCACGCACAACCAAATCGTGGTCATCCTGGGTGAATACTTCCTGATACTTGTCAAACAATTTGAGCACCTCCTCCTGTTGTCTGTCCATCATATCAGTAAATTGCTCTCAATTAACCAATAAATTATTCTCTTGGCAACCTATGCTGGCAATCATATCTCATCGTAGGTCTGAAGATCATGAGCTCATAAAATTAATATTTAATATTATATATGCATATATTTTGCAATGGGACTTTTAGCCTACAATTAAGTTCAGAGGTCCTTCTTTTCCCCTTCATCCAAACTGGTTCCTAGGTATAATCTGACCTACCAGTTTTCATGATTCAAAATCTTATTCTCTTAAGATTTACCATCTAATTGGGTTCAGTGGTCCTCTTTTAGGACTTGACAAAAAATTAGGACATGACTTTTTTAATGTTTAGTGGTTCTCTGGAAACATTTCAAATATTTTCTTTTAGGTCCAATTATTGAATTTTTGGTCTACTAAGGATGGCTGATTCTTCTTATGTGGTAAGGCAGAGTTTTGAACATCTATTGTATGAAGACAACAGACCAGACGGTGACTATAGTAAGATATAACTCCTTGGTAATTCTACTTGAAGTTGTATTCTTCTGTCATTACTTAGACGATGGCACGCTGCCCCGATTTTCCTGATCCCAAGTAAATCCTCGACTTAATAAAATGTAAAGTATTAATACTAAAAGCTTATATTTTAAACTATAGAACTGTAGAAAAATTTGATGATTGATATTTTATTATTTTATTAGTATTAACTCGGGATAATTTATAGGGTATAATGTTCACCACATCTTACCCATGACACCTCAATTTCAATGGCACTTGGCCAGAGAAAGTAACGAGTTCATTTGAGAGTCTACAATCCATTCAACTTGAGACATCCCAAATGTCTCAGAGTTGGTCTCAAACTTGGAAATATACTCAAGACAGCGTTTCTAATGCATCTGCAGATAGCTGAACTGATACTCATCTCAAGTAATTGGCATCACATACCAAGGCGATTCATACCACTAATTAGTAATTAATTTGATCAAAAACTTGATTGACATTAAAAACTAATTTTGACATAGACCAAAAAAGCCCACGTGCCTGGGTCATTTAGTCAGCTATTATTTTATATATGACTAAACCAAAAAATCCCCATGCCCATGTCATCATAGTCAAATATTATTAAGTGGAATTGCTAGGCCACAAATCCTAAGTTTGGATATACTTGGGATAATTTTGTTTTATAATTACCGACAATTTATATCTAGTCAACCATTCAACACCAATAATTCCAACTTTTTAGTATTGACCTTCTTCACTATATGACCAGCAGCACTGTTTCTTCACTATAGGCAACACTTGCCAATTTTGATAATACTTGTAAATGTTTCCATTCATTAGGCCTTCAAACCTGACTTGCCTTTCATCCAACAGGACCTAATTTTATTTGATATTTCATCAACTGATACTTGAGACTCATATCTCCCACAATTGTGACTTCCTCATTAATCAATAGTTCTGTTTGATTGCTCTTATCGTTTTTCTTTTAAAAACAACTTTTGGCATTTGTTGCCATCCAAAAACGTTGGAAACAAATATACTGGTGGATCTGGAAACAATCCCTTAATTACTCAGATTGATCTAGCCTCTTTTGCTTCATCCAATTTCATCTTGAACTTATGATCATCATCTCCCGCAATTTCTGTCTAATTTATTGAATTATATCAGGTCAAACGATTCTTTCCACTATCTTAAATCAATCAGTTCCTTTTTTGACTTCTTACTCTTCATTTTTAATGTAACCCAATTCTCTGAATTTATTGCTTTCCAAATCAACTCATCCAATGTCTCATCTAGTGTCTCATCTAACACCTCGCTCCTTGGGACTATTTCAAGTTACCCAATTTCAACCCAAGTTGGCCCTGCTGATAATCTTCATCTTAAGTAGATATCTGGGGGAATAGGTTTTCTTGCAGCATTAGACAGTTTCATATCTAGACTGCAAGTCCTTGCCCAAATCTTGAGTACCTCAAATTTGCTTCACTAGGTGCTCCACGTCAAAGCTAGGTGAACACATTTAAACATGATCAAATTCACATTCAATCTTCAAGAATGAAACTTCTTGGACTATTTTCCCATTTTCTTTCTCCAATGTCGTTACTTTCCCAAGTAACTCATTGCCAAAATTGGAAACATTTTCTTCTCCTTCCTTATATATCATCTTGATTAGTGTATCCTACATAACTACACCCCTGTAGGGAGCACCAATTGTTAAATATTCTGGGTTTTGTTGATTGTTCACGGCTGATAACCCCTAAATAGATTAACTGTACAGGTTTGGTGTTGAGCAATTCTCCATGGTGTCTGATAATAATATGTATTTGTTTGATAATAGTATGAAGACTATTATCCATAGTTGAAAAAGCACTTGTATTGGGTCCAACACTCAACCATTATTTCTCCTTGAAATAATTAAGATGTCCTCAATAGGGATATGTTCCCTTATACCTCCTAACTTGATCCATGCTCAGATCCTCATTTTTGGCTTCTTTCTGGTGACACACAGTCAGCAGCAAACCCCTGATTCAGATCAGCTTCTCTTTTCTGGATCCACTCTCAGATCATTACTCTTTATCCTAAAGAGTCTTCAATTTAAAGCACACAGCAATATTTTACTTGAAGAAGAATAGAACTAAAATTGAATTCTAGTAAAGTATATCTTTATTAACTAATTATTGGTAAATTGTTTTTTTACTAAGTGAATTCTTAGGGGAATTTATAGTTGGAATTCAGCGCCCAACACTCAGTTGGCACCTCATTGATGAAATGGAAGCCATTGTACTGAATTACTCATCATTATCTCATCAGAGATGGTCTTCGCCATCCTGGCTAGGATTCTATCAATGGACATCCTTGAGACCTAAAACTGGAATGAGTCATAAATTGTGTCCCTAACCTTTTCCTCTTGATCCTAGCAAACCAACCATTTTTGGCAAGCGACCTGCTTAGGTAATGGGACTTGTTATCCATTAAGGCAATCACAAAACAACTGGTAAATTTTCTAGTTGCAGGTGGCATCATTCACCTCGCAACTTGTTTCTTAAATTCCCAATCAGTTGTTGATGATTTTAATCAATTCCAATAAGTAAAGATGATAGTTAATCATCAAGCAACTATCAGATGCCCCTATTTTGTCAGCACTTCTGCCTGAGGAGATCTTAAAAATTCACTCAGATTGATTCATGATGGATCTGACGAGGCGAATAACCTGAAATCCCTCAAACATAGTTACCACAAAATCATGGTCAACCAATTTTTAATTCACCTCACTATAGGAAATTATCCCCTAGCTACCCCTGATAATCTAGTTGGCTGGGAATATGGGCATAAATCCCAACAGGTGGCTATTCACTCATTTGCTGAGCAATTCAACAAATTAGAGAATTTATGAGAAATTATCTAGTCATATACCATTAACCTAATCTGCTATCAATTCAATGATTCTGAAAAATGCTGAAATGCTCTCATATAAGAGCTAAAAATCTAGACTAAGAAGCCACTAAGAGCATTGAATGCCAACAAAATGAAGGAGGACTTAGCTCGCACATTAAATGTTAGAGGATGAGAGAAAACTCTTACAAAATTATTTCTCCTATGATAGTCAACAAACCCATGATTTGCATATCCACGTTAGAACCTAAAGAATGATAAGGTTGTCCTCAAAAGACGCATTAGCTTGCTGGATGGCACACCAATACTTACTTTTAAAAATGATGGAACAACATTTTAACCCTATGCAAAACCAAATTTGATAACTCACCTAAAAAGTTGAGCAGAGCGACACATGTACCAGAATTACTGTGTCTGAAGCTCTCAGAATACATGTTGTCACAGGATTGGAAGCTACTTCCTTAACCTACCTTTAAGAACAAGTTTACACTTGGAGAAGAAAAATCCATCTTTCCTCTACGTCTATGAAGCCATTATGGAAGTTGTAGCTTATCATCAAAAGGTTAGGCATATCTTTTCTTGTTTAAGCCGTATGGCTCTGGATATTATGGTTCCCTACATGGATGACCTGAGAATTTGTAGTGTAACAAAATACTCGCTTATCTAAGAATTCAGTTTTAAGAAAATCTTGAGTTTAAGAATCAGGTTTTTATAAAAAATTGAGCTACGCTGAAATAAAATCCTGACGAACTTTGTATATTTCTTCTACAAGAAGGCACAAACAATGATGACCTCAGAGATGCTTACACTTGATGATGCCATAGCTGCCACTATTTTGGGTTTAAATAGTAGCCCCAACCTAGCCATACATGTCAGACAATTACAAGTCCAATATTATGAGAAGATGAGATTCAGATTAAATAATATTGTATCAGCCAAAAGGTCCTGGCCAATTTTTGGTGGAACCCCTCGAATTGGGGTAATGCTATTCCACCCACTTCTTGGCCAAATTGTTCGATTTTCATTAATAAATTTGCGCCAAACCTGCGGTGAATTATGGGAATTCATGCTGAGGCTCATCCTCAGCCTCTTTTAAAGTTCAGTTCAAACACCTAAGCGGAGACCACCCCCTTTTATAGGCTTGGAGAGGGTCCCACAAGGTGCAAATATTTTTCCCTATGGTAGTTGGCTCAAATATTAAATCACTTGCCTCACGGTTTTGTCCTACATACTATTGACCCTCCATCAGCCATTCTGTTGAGGCGAGGTAATTTTGAGAGCTCTGACAGGTCAAAGCCCAATATTTTTTAATTTGACTTTTATAGCTTTATCTAGATTCTCAGCACTCTCACTTTGAGCCTCAATATCATACTAATGCTAATCAGTGAAGTAGTGAGTGGGTTCCCTTTTTTACCCCTCCAGTTAGCATAGTAAAAACCTTAAAACCCACTTTTTACTAGAGTTACAGATTTATTTATTATAATATAAATTGTCTGCAAAAATCCCTCAAGAAATTATCCTAGTTATTGGGAATAATATTTCTCCTGAAATCTCATTTTTTTAATTCAGGTGTCAAAACGCACCAGTGAGCTTACCAACCTCCTGAATTCCAACAATGCACATCAAATCACTTAGAAGAAGCATCAACTCTGCCTTATACATTTAAGAAGTTCTACTTGATTTGGTTGATGTCCACAAGCCAGAAACCTAACATAAGGCTTCCACAAAACCCAGAGTGTATACTGTTGAGGAATCTAAGCCTAAGAAGGTTGAGAAGCTCAAGTGCAACTATGCAAGAAGAATAAACAAATCAAAGCCATGTTTTTTAAGAAGAACCCTTCCTTGCCTTACAGGGAAAGGGATGTAAGCTTAGGATCAGGTACCTTTAAAACCAAATCAGCTTAAGGTGCCTGAAAAAAGAACATTTCTGGTTGCTCATCTTAAGTTCATTAAAAACAATTCAAGTGAAGACTCTGAAGGGAGTGTGAAAACACATGTTGTTACTTTTAGGTACAACCGATGAGATTGCCATTCTAGATAGTTTGAAATCCATAAAGTATTGACAATGCTCGGATCCTAGAGGTCACTTACCTCAGTCAAGTTATTGGGTGCCCAAGGATAATTGATACAGCTAGTGATGTTGATCAATAACTAAACTGTTATCCATCTTATCTTGAGTTTTCTCCTTTTATTGGATATTAAGAATAAATAACTCAAGGCTTCCTTAAAGCTCAATGTAATGTTCTGACTTAAAGAGGTTTAGATCTTCTACCAAAATCTGGAGGAACAATTATAAAAAGTAGAAGTGATAAATTAAAAAGTCAGAGCAAAGGCTACCTTGGATATGGGATCACCTATCAACACTGTTTTATATGTCTCATCAAGAAGAATAAACTCGCCCAGACCTTATGTACACCCAGGATTATAGCACTTCAGGTCTAAACAAAACCAAAGCAATAGAAGCATACTCATATTTGACAATTCAAATTGTCAAAAGTTTTCTCCGCTCCTGTGATTGCCCTGGACAATAGCTAGTATGATGTTCTTATTCATATGCAGATTATGATCAAACAAGAAGTAGTCATTAATCTAAAAAGAAGATCAATTATTGCTACTTAATTATGAAGTTTACCTTTTTCTGGATAATTAAGACTTCAGAAAGAAGGAATACCCTTATCTGGCCAAGTACCCTATATCTGCTTTTCTTTTATAATATTATACTTATGGAAGAAATAGAAAAAGCTCCCTAACTCAGTAGCTGAACAGATGCATACCATTTTGTGCTTCAAATGAGGTAAAAATTAAACTGAGAACAAAGAGTGGTTTCTACAAACAACCCCTAAAGAAACCCTCAAACTGTTTGCTACATATCACTAGTGTCAATAGAGTATATAGAATGAAACAAAAGTTTTGTAAAGGAGACAATGATTAAGCCTATGAGCGGCCTATTGAGCTACTACATGGAGCCTAATTTATCAAGATATCTTGGTCAAGAAACATTAAGAGTTTGGGAATGGTATATTAATTCCCATTGATGAAATTGACAAAGTACGTTTTATTGGTACTCACCTTAATTTTTGCCTACCCGCTAATAATTAAAATCTGCGCCATACCTCACGTCCAAATATCAGATAAATTAAATTAGAAGGATCTTGAGAAAGAGCACCAATTACTTATAGAATCCAAAGATGGTTTACTTTATGTCAGACGTTGACCATGGTCACATGAAAAACTAGACACATAATATCAATGTATGAGACTAACCACATTATGATTGAAGCCATATAGAAAACCAAAATACAAAAGCAATAATATGAAGACTGAACTCAAGCAATTAAAGGATGCTGGCTTACTTTTGCCCTCCTAGAGTCATGGTTGTCTTCATTGTTACTCACAAAGAATAAAAATGGTGGTCATAGATAGTGATAGATTACAGTAAGTCAAAATAGTCTCACTAAAAAAGACAGCTATTTAATTCTGCAAATTGGCAGTGCTCTGACTTAACTCTCCAGATTAAATTTCTTCTTTTTGGTTAACCTTGCCGCCGGCTATTGGCAGATGTATCTTTCTCCAGAGGACCAATAAAAATGTACATTGATATGCACAGAAGGAATATTTCAGCCTATTCAGCTCCCTCAGGAATTAGGCAACGCTCTACCTTGTTCCAATGAGTGATATATCACATCATCCAAAATCTCAAACTGAAGTGCATGATCACGTATCTAGTCACATAACTGTATTCTCAAAAACCTTTACCCATATAGACCATTTTAAATCAGTTTTTCAATAACTAAGATAGAATAACATTATAACAAAACAGAGATTTAGAAGAAAAGAAAACTTTTTTTACCGCTTGAAGTCACTTTTGAGCAATTTTAAATTTTGGCTTTATTTACCCACAGCCATCTGCCCAAACCTATTCTTTGATGTCCTTGGCTCCGCCGCCTGCCACCCCAGTGCGGGGCAGCAGTGCACCCCCACCTAGCGTTTTCCGCCCTGCAGGCAAGCGTGATTGGATGTGCTCAAACAGCCCGCCCACTGCTTCCAGCCGTTTTGTCCTCCCACAGGACTTAGCGCTCCACCTGGCGCGCGTCCACCCTTCTCGCCCCCATCCCCTCGCCCTCCCTCGCTCCGCCATTCGGTATTGCCTCAGAGTGGACTATGGGCGTTTGTTCCCATATGCCAATAAGGCAATTATTGACCTAGCCACTGCAGCCTTTGCACCATGTGGCTTTATAGACTTCCGCCCTTTTAAGGGCTACTTTGACGTTAGTTTCCAATCTGAGGAGGATGCTGAAGCGGCAGCACAAACTCCTCTAATTTATAAAAAAACCCCAGTTCCCATAACCCGTACTTGCCTCCCTTCAGACACCACGCTAGTGGTATCCTTTGCAAATCTCCCATCCCACCTTCCACCCCAGGTTTTGTATGACCAGTTGGTCGCGGGGCTTATGGCTTATGGCACTCAGCCCAACCTCATCTTTGCCATTCCACCTGGTGCAGAGCGCCTTGCTGCTCCTCGTGCAACAGCCACCATCATACCACACCACCCTACCATAGCCCAACAAATCCCACCCCGCACTAGTGTGGCTGCAGCGCCTGATCATTTCTTTTGGGCTTGGGTCAATAATGGTAGGAAGATTTGTTCCCTCTGCTTTGGCCTCAACCATGCAAAAAAAGCATGCCCTCAGGCCAATTCCGCTGCTGCGGCTTCTGGGCCCCCCTCTGGAGGTTCAGTATGGGCACTTTGTGCCCCCTCCCACCCTCCAATCTCGTTCAGTGGGCCTGAGTGGAAAATCAGCCCCCCCAAAACCTCCAGCCTCACTCTCCCACCTAAATCCACCCCAGCCAATCAGAGCAATGCTTGGACCACCATTTACACCCAAGCAGCTGCCCATTCGCCCAATCCCACCCACCCAAATTTGAACACCAATATTCCAGTAAACCAAAATCCATGGGATCTATTAGCTGAGACTGATAAATCAGGTAATGTCCTCATTAGTAAGCATACAGGTCAACCTCTCTGCCAATTTTGATTATGGTTGGGCAGAATTTTTCTTTCCTGACTTTGATGAAACCCCTACACATCGCGATTTCGCTCCTCTGCCCAATACAGCCCCCTTCCAAAGTGACCACCAGCTCGCCTTAGCTGCGGTGGCCTCTCCTCAGTGCCCAACACTATGCACTGCGGTGGCCCAGTCAGTGTCTCAGTTCCAGCATGGCCTGCCCACCCTCTTTTCCCCCTGACTTCCCTGAATCTCCCTGCAGTGACATCTCGAAACTATTTGATGATGCTGAAGTTGCTTTTATGAATGTCGCAACGCTTGCTTCATTCAACCCCTCAGCCAAAATCACCCGCCACAGTATCTCCCTTTTCACCCAACTTCCTGAAGCCTGCAAAGAAGCTGAAATTTCTCCTTGCAGCTTTTGTTGAATCACTTTCCCGTCATTATCTTGATGAGGAAGTGGAAAACTCTTACTACGCTGACCTCCACCCCCACTATGCGGATGCCCCAACGCTTTGGCTCTCTGCTCTGGTTCAGTACTGTAACCAACATCCCATGATCGAGGTGGGTCTTTCTGAAAACCAACCCCTGACCCCTCCTCACCCTCTGCCATGGTGGGTTAGCGGTTTCCGCTTCCCACTTGGTTAGTAGTTCTATTTTGTCATTTTGGGTGTTGTGATTCGGTACTGTCCATCCCCTGGTTGGCGTACCTTGAATAAATTGAGAAAGAATAACATTAAACTAAAACTTGCATAGTTTAAATTATTACAACAAGAATTAAGAGTTTTAGAACATGCCATATTTTGGGAATAATTCAACCCTTGTACAATAAGTCTAAAGCAATTTCCAAGATAGCTGAACAAATAAGTCTCAGAGATATAAAGAACTTATTAGAAATAAAGGGATATTACCATCAATTTTACCCAAATTTCTCTCAACTTGACAAACCTCTTGTAAGTTTGCTTGCCAAAAGCACACCTTTCATATGGTGAGTACAGCAACGGACGGTACTTTTGACAATGAAGAACTTGATAAAAAAGACTTATTTTGAGGCACCCAGATTATGGGAAGTCTTTCATTCTTTTTATATTTGCCTCCAACTCATCTGTAGGGATTATTATCTCACAAACTGATGATGAAGCCATTGCCACCTTGTGTTCTATTACAGCAAGACGCTCTCAAAAGCTGAGCGCAATTACAGTTTCATATAGAAAGAATGCTTAGCAGCTCTAATCATTGTGAACACTTCTGGCCCTTCTTGTATAGTACAAATTTTATAGTTGTTACAGACCATGCTTCTCTAAAGTGGGTACAAAATATGAAGGGTCTGACAGGAAGGCTAGCCATATGGGCACTTAAACCTCAGCACTACAACATAACACTCTCCCAACAATCTGTAAAAAAAACATGAACATAGATAAACTGAACAGATTGCCCCTACTTCATTTTATAATAGGAAAACAACCAGTTACATAACCTACTCATGAAGCCAGACTTCTGGGAGGATGAAGATGAACCAGTTCAAGAAATTCTGCAACAACAATCACAAAATACCAACGTTCTCAATGGAATACTATATAAGAAAGCTGGAAACAACTAGTTACCTTACTTGAAACCTTTAGAATGGGTACCAATTATAATGGAAGATCACAATACCTTAGGGGCATTGAGGGGCCCAAAAATCCTATGTTGGATTAAGAATCGATTAAAAAAGGGAAGAATACTGTACTCAGTAATGGAAGTCTTTAACGCCTGATTTACTTATCAAAAACAATTGGCGCATATGCTAAGTACAATTACCAACCAATGAACCCTCATCAGCCATTCCACACCATCAGTTGAGACGCCAAAGGTCCGCTGCCAAAATCTACCAGAGGAAATTGATATATACTTGTGAGGATTGATTATTTCACAAAGTGGGTTGAGCAATTGACATTTGTGAGCAGATTGCCAAGGCTACCACCAATTTCTTAAATCAAAACATATTTATTAGAAATAGTTGCCAGCAAATACTGCTAAGCAGTAATAAGAAAAATTATACTTCAAGTTTTGTTTTATATTAGTTATGAGAATGGGAACTTAACAACTAATTTTAGTGCCCTAAAGCCCATCACCTAACAAGAATGTAGAAAGAAAAATGAGACATTAATCTCTTTATTTTGGAAGATAGCTACGACTGATCAATTACACTGGGACCAATATCTTTCAATCGACTTATTGGCTTACAGACAAAGTTTCCATTGCATCATCAAGATGTCATCCTTCACCATCTAGTACTAAAAAAAGATGTCATCCTTCAAGGCCTTATACATAAGGAAACATGGTATCCTGCCATTATAAGCCCGCAAAGGTACCAATGATAATACAGAAGAGCCTGAAAAAGTGCTAATAAGCTTAGCTTAGAAGATCATACAACTTAAATCAGGGGCAATGACAAATTTAGCTAAATGGGTATAAGAGAATGCCAAGAACAAATGTGTCCCACCAACCCTTAACCGCTTTTGAGATTTCAGATTTATCTTGTACTACCACAAATGTATAGCGCCCTAAGGAGGAAAACTGGATATCATCTTGGATAGGATATACGCTATAACCTACAAACTTGAAGATAAATATTTAATTAAATCTATATAAACTGGAATAACTATCAACTGCATTTATAGCAGATTCTTACATTGGTACTCCCCAACTAATATTAGTAAAGGGATGATGTTGAATATCAGAGCATTGTACATGATGGGAATTGTATTAGCTATTTAATTACCACAAGAAATTTGACCCCTATATCGGAAAGAGGGTAAAAGAATCTTTTCAATCACTATGTGGAAAAATTGATAGTTGGTAAGGCTCAACTTAACAATAGGAAATCTCCATCAGACCAATTTTTGGGCTAGAATGCCCTGAAATGGAATCCTGATTAGCTGAGGTGAAGGAATATCACAATTATAGGTGATTAAACTCATTAAATGACGTTTATAGCAGTAAAATAAGTTTATCCACAAAAGGATAAGAAGCAAGTATATGACCAATGCTTAACCTAAATTATACAAAGTCTCATCCAATTTGTTTCATTCAAAAATAACTTCACTATCTATCAAACATATTCTATAAAGGCATTTTTAAGTCCAAATGCATCGCTTGATCAAGAGCCCCTATCAAAATCTCCACCTCTATTAATTTCATTGAACATTTTTCCTTATTGGGAATTATATTGCTGTATGTAACGTATAAAAACTTTTCTTCTATACTAATATAAAAATTTATGATTCTTTATCTATATCTCTTTTGGTATCTCGAC
This sequence comes from Massospora cicadina, assembly GCA_022478985.1. Taxonomy (NCBI): domain Eukaryota; kingdom Fungi; phylum Entomophthoromycota; class Entomophthoromycetes; order Entomophthorales; family Entomophthoraceae; genus Massospora; species Massospora cicadina. The sequence goes on along the minus strand of JAKSZP010017681.1, from coordinate 8,125 downwards.
TTTAATAAGCCCTTAAACCAATATTACCATAGGATAGATACTCTAGATTACAGGACTAATCGTGACTTGACACATTAGTATAATTAATTAATTGTTGTGATTCTTAGGATTCTACAAATTTAACTGTCAGGCTTCCAGGGCATAGCACCATAAAGCAATGAAAATGGAAGCTTTACATATGTGTTTAGCCTAAATTGGAAGATTTGGTACTGATAACGCCAGGTTTACCACGGTGACCACTCATCCAGTAAGGAATTTAGATTTGAGTCTAAATGGTTAAGGATAGAATATGATATTGATTGCAACTATCAAAGTCTAAGAATGGTTTTATAAAAATATGTTTTAGAGTAATATCACTTTTTAATGTTTAATGATGTGTATTATATTAGTAAAATTAAAAACTAAAATTATCTGATAATGCAGATATAGATAAAACTGTTATTGTCATGACACGTGCTGATAATAATTAGGCTGCACTGGCACTCAGGATAAGTTGCCACCCAAGATACCAGCCATAATACCTCTGGTACAGTCATTCATATTGTGTGATGCAATGGAAATAGGGAAACTGCAAGTACTAGCCAGGAACTTAAAAACTAGGAATCATAGCCACTATATGTTTGGCAGACTTTTTAAATCCACAAATAAATTGAATTTTAAGAATTCTAATTTAAACTAAACATGGGAAATGGAAGACTATGGAGTGAAAGTGGTAATTATTGTGAACTGCTGCTTTATATGCTCACTGAATTGGGAACTGGGAATAAGCACACTACTGTCAGGAAAATTTTATGATTTGATCACACCAGTTCAACATTCTAAATTAAAGTCAATAATGACTTAGATCCAACCTACTCAGTTGAATTGGTATTTAATTCACTAGCAAGAATACTCATTCCTCCATGATCACACTTGGTACAATGATAATAACTTTCCTGTGGTCAGCAGGGTGCGCCCATGGCCAAGCCAGATATGAATGGATACATTCAATAGAGAAGAGGTTTATTGCAACTGTACCTGTCAGGGATGGGCTTATTGGTAATAAAGATGGAAGAGAAGGGCAGATGGGAATTTTTGATCCCAGGAGTGTAAGTCTGGGGGAGCGTCCCCTCTGATTAGACTGGGCGGTGTTCCTGTTATCCACAAAGGAGGGTCCAAGAAGGGCAGATGTCTCTCTCGTCTCACAGGGCAATATCGCTCATGTGGTAGATGAGCGATGGGTGACAGATCTCCCTTTAAAAATTTCACCACCTGTTCCCACAATTTCATCTGCTGAATTAGTATGGCAAATTGAGGTAATATGTGCTGAAATCCTTGAAAATTGACACCATATTGACCTAAAGCTTCTTATGAAGTCATTGGCAAAGAGCCCTCAAAATCAAGATCCAGAAGCCCTATATTATTGTTAACGAAGCCCAACGGGCTCACACATTCAATAATTGGAGAATTATGTGCCAAAGTTCTGGAAAAATTCGCTGATGGCGTCAGGCCATTGGAAAACCTTATCATCAGTTTGAAACCTGTCTCCAAAACATTGAGGACAAAGCTCATCTGGTCGTGTACCATCAAAAAAGAATGTGTCCAGTGTTAAATACTTGGTTAATCTTGCCAATGGCATCAGACTATTGGAAAATGTTGTTGCCAATTTAAACCTTACCTCAAAGCTATTGGGGACAAAGCTTGACATGCATGTACCTTCTATGACAAATGTCCTTAACATCGAGTCATTGAAAAAAGTCGCCTCTAGCCCAAAACCCTCCCCTCAAAGATAAGAATATTCGTTCAATGCATCTCACTTGGACAAGCGGACGCCAAAGTGACCAGGTGTGGGCGAGTTGGATATCCCAAACCCATTTCATACCTCTTGGGACTTCCCCTAAATGGTTGGCCTTGGGAAGTTCCTGTCACCTGTCAGGTGAGACGCCATCACGCTAACCATCAGAAACGTGGCAAAACTACATTTTGGGCATCTGAGGATGAACTGGCAGCGACTCAGCCTGCCGCTGACAATTTCAAAGTCAGTTCAAAGTAAAGTCATTTTTCCTCCTTTTGCTCAAAGTTTGACAGGTTAGATCAAATCTTGAGGGTCCCAATCCTGAGTCTTTCTTAGCTATTCCTCAAATCAATTGTATATTTAAGCAGTCATAAAACTAATAAAATTGACGGTTGATTTTCTTATTTTAAAAATCCAATAAAATCCTATTTTCCAAAAATCATTTTTTTACATGATGAAATACAAACCACCCCACCCAATCCCATTTTCATCAACTCCCAAACCTGCAGTCCTGGGGGCCATGATAGCCTGGTTCATTGTCAGGTTTCTTTTCACATTTATGACATATTAGCACTCACTGGTGAATTCTATTCCAGCTAAAATAAACATCTTCCAAGCAGCAGTGCCTCTGGAATTTGGGCTTGCCAGTTTGGGTGTTTTGGCATCCATACTGGCAGGCCGGTCTAAACTTACTTTTCCACTACCCTGATTAAGAGTGACTTGATCCATTTTTTACCTCCTGTTACCAATTATTTTTGATAATGGAACACAAATCTATGAAGAAAACCTCTTGGGACAAGTGCTACTAACCTTCCACTAAAAATAGCTTCTGATCACTACCTCCTGACACCCCTCCTTATTTTCATCACCAACTCTTAGGTGGTGAGCAGAGTAGGAAGAAAGGTGGTTCTTATGGTATATGATGTTACCCACCTCTCATCTACCACATGGGCATAATTACCCAGGATGATAAGAGTGACAACTTCTTGCTTCCTTCTCATCTTGGTTTAAAATGGGAATTATTTCTAATTCAGCTGCAAGGGCTGATCCCCAAGGCTTACAGTCAGCAATGCAACAATTTTGGGGGTAAGCTAATGTGGGTTGCAAAAACTGACAAGGTGGTAATTTGAGAGCCTCAATATGTCATCATATTGGTACTGGATATTAATTAAAGGGTAGGGCACTAACTGATGGATAATGGACCTTGAAGCAGGGAACTGGGGGAATGAACTTGGTTGTCTTCCTTACTGGATAATTCATCATATAAAAAGTATCCCAAACGGTGCATGAGGCCTTAACTTCCAGTCGCTTAAATACTACACATCAGAACTCTACAGACCAATAGACAATAAAAAGGAAAATGATAACGGAGAAATTTTACTTTTATATACCTAAATTTAGAAGGTAAATATAGTTTTAACCCTCAAGGAGAAACACAAAAATTTATTATAAACTGGCTACAACTGTCAGAAAAATGGCTAAAAAAAGTTAAACTGGGATGAAGACTCAGGTTCTCAATGAAACATGAGACCACCTGTTGAAAATTTTTGCCCATATTCCCATCCTGCTAGATTACCAGGAATCACTAGGGATAATTCCCTAATGCGAGGTAAATTGAAAATTGGTGGACCCTAATTTTTAAGTAACTATGTTCAGAGGATTTTAGGATATTCATTTGGTCATATCCAATGGGGATTGATCTGAACGAATGCTTAAGGTCTCATTGGGCAGAGTTGCCAACAAAATAGGGACATCTGATAGTGATTTACCATCAGGTGTACTGATTGGGATCAGTTAGGTTTCATCACCAACTGATTGGGAATGAGTAGTAAGTTGTGAGGCGAGTGATGCCACCTGCAACTAATGAATCGATCAGTTGGCTCATGACCTGCCTTAATGGGTAATAAGTCCCATTACCTAAGCAGGTCGCTAGCCAATTATAATTGGTTCGCTTGGATTGAGAGAAAAAGTTAGGGACACATTTTCTGAATCTTTCCTTTTAGCTCATGAGGATGTTCAATGACTGAATCCTAGCCAGGATGGGGAAGACCATCGCTGCTGAGATGAGGATTGATTTCAACAGCAATGGCTGCCGTTTCATTGAATAGGTGCCAACCAAGGATTAGATGACCATATCCCCACTATAAATTCCCTAGAATTCAATCATAATAAAAAACAGTTAGATAGTACTACAGATATACAGTTCTATAGTTTTTCATCTGGTATATAGTTTAAGAGTAAACTATTATCAGCTTTCAATTGTTCTATTTTTCTCAAGGATATTATTGCTGTGTGCAATAATTAGGAGACTCTTTTGAATAAGAGTAAATATCTGAGCTGGGATCTAGTGATTAAGGAGAAACAATCAGGGATTGCTGTCAATTGTTTGTTGGACAGAAGAGGCTGTCACCAGGGAATTTCAGAGAAGATTGGGTTGGACAGAATGAGGGAACAAATCCCTATATCAAGACATCTCAAGTATTTTCAAGCGGGAATACTGGATGAGCGTTAGGCTGAGATTTAAGAATTCCACATAACTACGGATAATAGTCTTCATACTATTATCAACCAATAATATCATATACTATACAACGTGGATGAAGTGCACAAGAACCAAACCTGTGCAGTAATAAGTTTATAGGGGTTATTGGCTGAATAATTACCAGACCCATAAATTTTCACAATTTGATGCTCACTACAGGGGTGTAGTTGAGTAGAAGAACTTAGAAGGATCTTATTTAAAGATGAGTTACAATAACTATGGACGAAGTTAGCCATCATGAATCAGAATACCTTAAACTCAGCGGATCATTGTGAATTTGCAACCTTGGAAGAACAAGTTGCTAAGATGGAGGAAGGGATTGATAATGCTGCAAGTTTTGGGAATGAGTTACTAGGGAAAGTAACTTCATTAAAAAGAAAGAAGGGGACCTAATTTGAGAGGTCTCATATCTGAAAACGGAGCGAGAAGGGGATTGCATTCATTTAAAAATTTCAGCGCTGATATAGAGCGACTGATCAAACAGGTTGAGGAACTTAAAGCTCACAAATGCGATTGTGAGACAATTGTGGCAAGTGATGCTGAAGAAAGAAGTCCTTGTATGATAATTGGGAAGCCAAATACCCCAAGAAACATGCCACCCACTTTTGCTACCATTTTGGAGATGACGCTTGAAGTCACTCCCCAAGTGAGATGAGTGGCTGAACCTAGAGAATCAGCTAGAGATAACTCAGAGGAATTTAAAACAACGCTGAAATTGCCAACGTTCCACTGGGATAACGTCCCAACGTTTTTACAACTGTTCTATATGACCATGTATGGCTAAAGTAATCGTCAAAAGGCGTTTATGGTCATGAATTTCCTAGACACTAACTTTCAGAACTTAATGTTACCCCACCTGGAGGGGGACAGCTGGTTGTATGCGGAGGCAAAGGCAGCCATCATGAAGTAATTCAGGAGTCTGATGTGCATGTCAAAGCGCAAACAGGAGTTTATGGGAATCCAGTTCCATAAAAACAAGTCTCTGGCAAGCTTTGCGGATCAGTTCTACCAGGAGTCACAAATCCTTGCTGGAGCAAAGGTACTGGATTACTTCGATGCCAGAATCGCCTTACAAGTGGCCCTTCAGCCCTATTGCAATTTGCACCACATGATGCCTTCTATTTTCATGACAGAAATAACACCCTTTCAAATAGTAGATAATTTGAAAATTTTAAGTGTAACATTTGATGCCCCAAACAGAAGTTTTAAATCCAATATGGTGCACAATTTGTATCCCACAAAGGGGAACAAAGGTGCTAAAGAGACTAACAGCTGAACCATGTTAGGAATAAGCTCAAAGTGAGGAGATTCCACGATTTTGGGACTCTCAATGAAATGGGATTACCAACTGGGTAACCAAGAGTATCAACCTATTGGTTGATCAAGAGCAACTTGCTGATCTGTCAGAAGGCCAGCAAGAGGAGGTTCTCAAGTTGTTTGAAAAGTATCAGGAAGTATTCACTCAGGACAATCACGATTTGGGATGCACTAGAGATGTGATCCAAAAGGTTGACATCATGGAAAATTTGCCAATCAGGATGAGACTGATTTGATGGTTGAAAGCAGCCAAAGCAGTAGTGGAAGATAAAATCAGCAAACTAGTAAAGCATGGGCTTCTAGTTCCATCATTGAGTCCCTGGGCGAGTCTGATTCTAATTGTGAAGAAAAAGGATGGCTCCAACTGGGTGTTGATTGAATACCAAAAGCTGAATAAGATTACAAAGAAGGATTCATATCCCCTACCAAGAATTGATAATGCGCTAGACTGATTTGGAAGAAGTGAAGTATTTCTCTTCAATGGTCTGATTCCAGGATATTGGCAAATCAACTTGCCAAAAGCGACCAAGAAAAATGCACAATTATTACCGCTCAGGAGCTATACCAACTGACGAGGATTCCCCATGGTTTATGCAATGCTCCTGCAACGTTCCAGAGGGCTATGGACGCTATATTGAGTGACTTGAAGTTGTCTTGCATCCTTGTATAATTAACAATATCAATGTGTTCAGTAGGACGTTTACTGATCATCTACACCACTTGGAAGAAGTATTCAAGCGACTATCCACAACTAACCTAAAGATTAAGCCAAGGAAGTGTCAATTATTTGAAAAGAGTTGGAATATCTGGGATTCGTGATCAACTCTAGTAAATTGCAGCTGCAAGCCCAGAAGATAGAAGCCATAGAATGGATGGCTGTGCCAAAGAGTGTCTGAGACATCCAAGTGTTCCTTGTGATGGTTGGTTACTACAGAAGATTTATTTGGGACTTTGCCAAATAGCTGAGCCTTTATTTAGTCTGATAAAGGATCTGAAAAAAGAATTCATATGGAATATAAAAAGCGTAGAATCCTTTGATGAGCTACGCCGGTACCTAATAGATTCTCCAATTTTGAAATATCCATATTTCGATTGAGAGTTTATTATGCAAACCAATGCTTTGTTTATGGCAAGTGGTGCCATACTAAGTCAATTAGATGAACTTGGGGACAAACATCCAGTGTCATATGTGAGCCAAACACTCTCAGCTGCTGAGAGGAACTACATCGTAACTGAGCGTGAATGTCTTGTGGTCATTTACACCTGTAGCAGTTTTGGGTGTGTATCCATGTAACGCTCTTTAAAGTGGTGATGGACCACTCCTCGTTGCATTGGCTCCACAATTTGAGAGAACCATAAGGACAACTGGCCTGATGGGCACTTGAGCTATAGGCTTACAATTATGAGATTGTCCACTGATCAGGGGGCTTCTCACCAGAATGTGGATGGCTTATCGTGGTTATCAATGGTCCAGATGGTATACCCGCAGGCAGATGAGTTATTCCAGAAAATGGTCAATGGAGAAATTGGGAACAAGCCCTGAGAAATCCAAGGTGCACTTTGAAAAAAGATGGAAAACACCAAGACCATGGATGGACAAGTGTTCAAGATGATTAACAGGAAGCAGTTATTATTCCCAAAGCCATTGGAAAGAGCAACTATTGTTCAAGACGCTAATAAGGTTGTCAGGCATGGAGTCCTGAGAAAAATAACTGATCATATTTGCCAGTACCCTACTGGTAGTCAATAAACTACAATGTCACCAACTATCTATCTTGTTGCATGGAATGTCAGCTGCACAAGCCACATAAGGATACAACTAGATACTGACTGGTCCGCCCTGGATTTGCCTGGCATACGGTGTCCATTGATGTGATGGAACCGCTGAAAATGAGCACAGGGGGAGTCAAGTACATAATAGTTGTTATCGACCATCTGACAAGATGGGTCAAGACAAAGGCCCTGGCAAAAGTAGACGCTACCAGCACTGCGAAGTTCATTCTGGATCAAGTTTTATATCAGCATAGATGTCTGCAGTCCTGCTTAGCAATAATAGGACAAAATTCACATCTCATGTGATCCCACAACTGAATGAGATAATGGGGATCAGAGGAGTCATGTCTGTACACTACCAGCTGGAGATGAACAGATTGGTAGAATGAGTGAATGAAATGCTGGCAGCAACACTAAGAAAGCTGGTTGCAGGAAGAACTTCCACATGAGGAATGTACCTGAGTTCAGTGACGTTCACCTACAATATCAGTCATCATACAGCTACAGGAAAAATTCCATTTGGGTTGTTATACAGGAGGAAGGCTGCATTGCCACCAATTTTATAATTGGTGGTGGAACCAACATTGGAGATGAGTTCTGAACAGTACTTGAACTGATTGACAAATATCCTTATCAAGATGCAAACACAAGCATTTGATACTACGTTGAAGAAAGATCCTGACCCTTCCTTACCCTCTGCCATGGTGGGTTAGAATTTT